>JAZGTK010006452.1:0-19115 GCA_036877625.1 Ambastaia sidthimunki
ATCAAACTGTGGCCCTAATAGTGTCTCATGTCCCTGAGCTGTGACAAACTGTGCCACTATAAAGAATTTCTATTAATAAAAGCTCTAAATATTTCTGTAATAGAATATTTCTGTTGATGTTACTGTTATTTTCTGTTTGTTTGTCACAATTAAGCCTAAGCAAACAGAAACTCAGTATTTAAAACTAAATGCATTAAGCATCAGACATTCAAGAGCTCATCATCATGTCATAATTACTGTGTAGAAACTGATAAAAGTTGATGCTTCAATCAAACTACATTTTTCTATATATAGAAATAACTGAGAACTCAGTTTTCTGAGCTGTAAAAGCGCAAACTCAAAACAACACAATTTATATCTGAAACAGCTTCTACCTGCCATGACAAAAGTGATTGTCCAAAACTCAGCAGCATATTAGACCCGTTTGGTGTTATTTGTCTGCAGTCAGGTCTGGGTCCAGTCAGACATCGAGCTCGAATGTGAACTGGACGCCTCTAGCGGAGTACATGCAAAATGAATCTTCTGTCTCCATTTCCATTAAACAAAGTGGCACAAAACCATCAGAGACCAGCATTCAAATTCTCATCTGTCATGTGACAGAATATCATAAATCAACGTCTCACTGTCAGTTAAATGGCCCTATATTTTATATATATAGTATTGTTATAGTATAGTATATATATACGTGTGTGTAAAAACAATATCTTGGTGAGAAAACACAGCTTTCAGTCATTTTCAGTCATTAGCACAGATGAATTAGAAAACCAGATTTAAAGCCACGTTATGAATATTTACATGAATATTGAATATTTTAATAAGACTAGAGGCGTTATATAATTAAAAATCTAATTACATCTCAAATCTAATATATTCTGCTTTCTCTTCCGTGGAGGAGTTAAGTGGTCTCAAACAACACCCAAACCACAGTCTTTGTCTGTAGTGAATAACACTACCTAGCATGTGAAGTAGCACTGAAGTGCTATTCAAACAGATTGAAACACAATCAAAGCCTCTATATAATGACTAATGACTTATTAGTGCAGTTTAAACTGTGCTACATTACTCACTGTTTAGGACATTAGCATGAAACTGAACTATTACTACTGAGAGTAAATGAATGAAACAGCATTGTTTGAGTGGAGAAAAACAACTTTTTGGGGGTTTGCATAAAATTGGGCAAATCCACCGTGTATTATTTGTGATTTGTTGTTGCGGTTGGTCAATGTTTTTGATATTTAGACCTCACAAATCATATGTCTAGAGTGACACTGTGTTTTTGCAATGATATATTCACATATTAGAAATATGCAATAATAAAATAAACATTAAGAATGAAAGCTGAGGACACCTGCTGTCCATTTCTATCAAACTGTGACTTTCATGACAGGCCGTTTATACGCAACCAATATGATACGACACGCAATGAAAACTGTATTTTAAATGGCATGAAAAGCAACGCACGGTCCTATTAATGAGAAAAGCATCCTTTGTGTTGCCATGAAAACCCGCATCATCATTGGTTGTCATGGGAAAGCGCACTGGATGCCCCGCATCCACACAAACCCCGCAAAAGCATCTTGCGCGCAAACGAGAGAGAATAAAGACGCATTCACAATAACAAAACGTAAAACTTACCGATCCCGGGAATAAATCCTCGACCCGGTCGGTTGCATGAGATTGATGATGCGTTGTGCAGTCAGACGCGCAGCGCCGTCCCGCGCACGCTCCGTGCAGACGCGGCGACGCGACGCTGAGCGGCAGCTGAAGACCTGCAGGCAGAAGAGGACACACACACACACGGACATTTAAAGCTTATATTGGTTGTGCAATAGATTTTCTACCAAAATATATTAACCACAGACTACTCAAAGTTTACAGAACACACGCTGACATTAATGCATTTGATGCAACACATATTAAATCAGTCTTACATTGTTTTGATAATGAGTTTATTCATTCTCCTTTCAAAAATAAAATGCAACACACAAGAAAATGTGTTACTGTCATTAAAACCCAACTATAAATGTGTTTTTATTACAGTCTACAGATTATATCAACTCAAACTCATTTATCCTCAGTCAACACAAGCATCACAATTATTTTGTCAGTCTTTGTGTAAATGGTTGAGTTGCTGTGTGACATTTTGTCTTTGCAATAATAATTCAGTCATGCAAATAATGTCCAGTAATAAATATACTGTATGAACTATGTGAGCGAGTAACAGCCAGTACTTGTAGCCAGTACATCTTCTCAGCTGAACTTGTAGTGACTTCGGTTTGGTTACCTGTGTGAATACACAACAGAAATAATCAATTCAGATTAAATAGTGTTCAGTTAGAAGTATTAGTTGTAGCTGTAGTACTAAAATCTGATTCTCTTCAAAAATTACAACCCCCCAGTTTCTACCCACTATGGTTATGATTAGGAGTAAATGTGGGGACAGGCTTGACATAAATAGACCAATCAGGTAACAACCTCCATAGTGTATGAACCAATCAGAAACGAGGGAGTCATAATCTCACGGGGAGGTTTTACAAAAGAAACCAGACATGGCTCTAACATCTAACTCCACTTTAGTTTGGCCTGAGAAACAGCCTGTTGCCTCATATACAGACGGCCGTCTCAGCAACACTAGAATGTTGATTCATATTTCTAACAAATCTGGACTCCTCTCGCACTCACCTGTGGGATTGTTTCCACAAATAAGACACATTCCTCACTCCAGGTTAGGCGACTTATTCACAACCAATCACTGAAGTCTGACTGGGTAAGGAACCAATCAGGAACTTGAAACTCAAAGGTCCTTCAATGTCCTAAGTCTACTTCAAAGCTCCTTCAATGTCCTAACTCCTGACATTCTAGTTTTCAGATATAATAACAGTCTTGATATAAAGACGAATAAATAGAAATTAATCCTGCAATTAGAAAAAACGATTATTATGCATTGATTGTTTAAATACTGGTTCACATAGAGCTCTGATTCCAAATGAAAAAATGTTTCACTTACGTTTAAATACAGCAATCTGGTTAAAGACTTTAGGAAAACTGGAAAAGGAAAAAATATTTTTTAAGAGCTTCAGAATTGCACATGTACAGACGGAGGTTTTAAAAACATTTATTTCTCTGGGAGAATTCATCTTGTTTGACGGAAATCTGGTTTAAAGACGTAATTAGGAGAAAGACATTTCGGAATTGGGAGAGCTGTTAAAATTTAATCTTCAACACTATAATTTTACACATTCACGGATTAATGATATTTTACACTATTTACTTGATTTGAACAGAATCAATAAATTATGCAAAGAGTATTTTATCTTCCCAAGTACATGCAGAAGCAAATTAAGTTGAAATGAAAATGTACAAGTCTGCTAAAACAATCAAACATTATCAGCCATGATAAGAACTTCCATTATTTTCCCAACTGATGCGTCAGTTAATGCGAGTGTAACAAGTTTTGACTTGAGCAATAATACAGCTGCACTGATGGTGCATGTTTGTGCAAAAGTTTTTTAAACGTAAAACAGTGCCGTCAGTTCTCTTCGCCGTCTGACATGATATTAGAGTTAATAATTACAAACATCCCACTTAAAACTGTTTTGTTGAAAATTTCTGACAGCTTTTTCCACAAACGTTACGTTGTGCTAGCAGCTTTTCCCATGTTAACACTGTACATGTTAACATGTTAATTACAGTAAGTACAGTAAACTCTTCCTACATTACTGTGCTGAAAACTTCCTAACGGGACAGTAGAGGACAAACGTTACACAATAAATTCAGTCAATAGCAATATTACATTTTAACAAGCAAGAGCAAATACAAATGGCAGCTAGTCTGTTTGTCAGTGTTGCTTATGAAATTTCAGAAAAAACAGTGAGACAATGACTGTATTTTCCCACGTGGACGGGGTTGTCATGACAATTACTGTCTTTACAATATCAACCAAGCCCTAAAATTCATATCTGACAGACCTTTGTAATCCTACACGCCCTTCAATACGAGGCAACAGACTTGATTGGCTAAATTAAACCGTGGTTAGCAGGAAGTGGTTTTTGGTTGTGCTAGTCTGGTTTAGACGGTGAGTTTTGTGGTTTAGAGTTTGGAAAGGCTGTCGTACATGTCGGCTTTAAGTTGTGCCCATTCTGAGAGTTTCTGAGCGACGTTTTTTTCTCGAATGAGCACGCTGGCCGCTTTCTTAAGCTTGTTTTCGTTACGCTCCAGGTAGCTGTGGCTCTCGTCCAGCAAGAAGTCCAGCCTCTCCTGTCTGTTCTCATCCAATGGGACATCTTCGCTCATGTAAGGGTTGAAGCGGAAGTAGGTGTTGGGGCGGGAGAAGGCCGTCCAACATTGTGTGGACCTCTGCAGCGAAAGAGAGAGACAGCATTATGCAATGAAAGATAAGCTTTTGTCTTTCATAACAATTTCTTAACCTTTCTTCAGAGAACCTTAAGCCCAACTTTGGTTGGCTGTTGCGTATGTGACGTCAACTTCAGCTGGACCTTCCAAAGGCTTGCTTGTACTCAGAAGGAGGTTTTAGGTTCTAAAAGTTATAGCATCTCAAACAGTTTTCAAGCATCTCAAAAGATCTAAGAAATTTGGGTTACTCGTAATACATCCCTATTAAATAAAGAGATCTGATTTTGAAGGTGTGATTTCTGCTCTCTTACCCTCAGTGTCTGTAGCACTGCTGATAACGTTGGTAAGTTTGGTCTTCAGGCTGGTGTAGGTGCTAGAGGTGGTCTTTGACAGTGTCTCGTATCGGCCTGTGCCCAGAGACACCACACACTGCACCGGTGTGTTGGGCCACAAACACTTGCTTTCGTGGATGGCCAGAGCTGTGGGGTTGTTGATCAGGAGTCCACCGTCCTGGAGAAAACCACAAAGCAACCAAATTTGAACACAAAGACAATCAAACTAACCTTTCACACGTGATTACTAGAGGCTGGTCTGTAGGTAAACTTTAAAAGAACAACTTTATGTCTAGGATGAATTTGCATTTGGGTTTGACATGGTAATGGGACTCATGATTGTACAGTATAATGGATACAGGATCTCTGCTCTGTAGCAGACATGACTAAATGTGTTCATTCCACCTGAGGCATCTATAATTCATTTACTCTGCATCATCCTCTCTGTTCTGTTTCCCTGTTTCCCGTCAGGAGCACATCAGAGGAAAAAATGATGAAATCGTTTTCATCTCTTATTTCTCTCAAGTGCCCTACATTTGTGCCACGGATACAGAGACATGCATCAGGACAGAACAAAGCCAAACTGGAGCTGACTTAAAGGATACGTCATCAAACAAATTGGTTGTAAGACAGCCAACACAATTAAAGGATAGGTACACCAAAAAAAACAAGTCTTGTCAAGCAAGATTTTAACAGATTTTAATTACAAATTTCATTTTACACAGTTCCTCAAAGTCATCATATGGCTTTAGAAGACCTAGAATACGGCACACAAGGCTACTAGCTTTTTGGAGCTTGCCATCTTCAGTCCCCATCCGCTTTCATTGTAAAAATGATTCAAATCAACTTGTGAATGAGTAAACAATGACAGAAGTTCCACTTTTGGGTGAACTGTCCCTTTAATTAATCGAGTGTCCAATCAAATAAAGGAGGAAAACAAACAAAGACCCAAGCTCCACCTTCTTGTGCGATGGTCTATAGCACTTGAGGGTCGTATGCATAACAGTTTACGGGCTTGGCAGGCAAAGAAACAACTACAGTGTCCTTCAGACTGAAAAAGAGAGCGATCAAGTTGAAAACAGAGAGTTTCTGCCACTGCTTGCATTCAGAGTTTGGGCACTGACTGCTCTGTTGGCAACAGGTTTTAGAGCCAAGAGCTTTTACCACATCTGCATTTTAATGAGGAGCATTCATCTCACACTGCAAAAACACACATCAAACCACACCACAGCTTTAAATGAGGCATCATGGGAAAATTAGCCTATTGAATGTGTATTGAGAGGATTTGGTGGGCCAAAAAAATTAAATGAGCAAAACAGGCTACAGGAATAAAAACAAAAGCCATCCAAAAATAAATGCTCATCTCGTTCTCCAATAAATTAGGTCTTCCCTGAGGAAAATGTCACTCCAGATTCATCATCTACTATCTCCTGAAATCTGAAGATGTCTGACTGCAAAAATAAGGATTTCTGACGGTCGCACAAAAGCGCACAAGTACTTCAGAAACTCCATCGGAAGCTCCATCTTCGAAACATCTCACTGCCTTGGGGCACGATTTTCCCTTCTTTCCCAGAAACACCAGCTTGCATGGAAAAATATAAACTCCTTGTACACAATTCCTTAAATTCTTCTCTAACGACCAATTCTATCTAATAACCATCTTGCTTCTGACCCCAGACCTCATTGACTTCAGACTTCTGATGAATCCAGGCATTCATTTAGCTCATGGGCCTTTTGGGACAACAGACATTTTGAAATGCTTTATGTGAACCCGGCGGGTGTCAATAGGCAGACGGACAGAATGACGCCTCCCCGATAGTTCATGAGACACTGCTGAGGGCTACAGTTCAACATTAGTGTCAAGCTCAGTGGCCGGAAGGCATCAGGCTGATGAAATCTCAGACTGTGAGGGTGCGTTGAGCGTGGCGGTGTTGGGACTGTGCCAGTCTGAGCCGGCTAAAGATGAACAAAGAGACCTGACAGCTAAGCCTGGCTAGCGCAGACACACAGTAACAAGTCAAAATCATACTTTTTAACTACACACTCAGTTTTAAAACTACATTTTGTGGTCCTTGATAAAGCCATTGTTACTATTGTTTATACTGGACTGTGATTAAATCAAATTAAGTACACAGCTTAATGTGCAGCCTTGATGGATCAACAACACAGAAAGTAGTTTGCAAGACTAGTTTCTGAGAGACGCTGAAAGGATCTTAATACGAACATTGTAATGTTTGGAATTTTCAAGCGTACTGTTCCTTTAAGACGCAGATTGGACTGTGTTTGCTGTACCTGGTGGAGGTCATTTCCCAGAACAAATTCCTGGAAGTATCCCGGAGCAGCGGATGATGCCCGAATGGCCTGCCACATCTTGTGCTGGCAGCCCCCCAAATAGTGTGAGCGAACCCCGGGCAAGAAGTTATAATTCCTGAAGACATATGCCTTCAGCGACAGGCCTCGGTTCACCAGAGTGCTCACTGCTGACACCTGGAGGAACATGAGAGAACTGAGATATTATACCAGTGCCTGAAAATCAAACAATTGATGATTATGCAGATATATGTAGAAACAGACCTTGGGGCAGTTTGGGTTTTTAGTAGTGTCAATCATTAGACCAGGCCCCATTCTTTCTCTGTTAGGAATAAACAAAACGTAGCAAACAATATATACTCAGCAAATAAACACATTGTACTGTAATTACATAAGTCTTTATGATTTCTTTACTGATTTTATTTCTGTTTATTTTTTCTGTGTCTTTTTGCCACTATTTACTTTGTTATTGTATTTTATTTGTTTCGGAGTCAAGCAACCAATTTTGTGGTGTTTGTACAGCGGCAAAGAAATGTAGTTTATTTCAGTTGGTCATATGCTTGATAGGACATCAGTGTCGTACTTGAGAATCTCTTCCCAGATCTCGCTGTCGTAATACGCGTGACTCCAGCTCATCTTCATCGTTCCCACAATCAAATTCTGCTTGAAGACGTCAGATCCCAACTTCCGGTACAGTTTCTCGCACTCGTCCAGAGAGATCTGGAATATTCCCAACATGAAGGCCAGGATGGCCCCTGAGAACAGAAAACAGTTTAACCGGTTTAGTGTTGAAAAAGACGGTATGTCACTCATAGAGATTAGTATGTGGTTAACTATACCTGTACTAACTCCACATATGTAGTCAAACAGCTGGTAGATGGGCTTCCCAGTTAAATTCTGTAGTCTGTGCAAAGCCTGCAGTGCAACCAATCCCCTACAAAACAACAGCATTATATTACAATATATATAATATATATAACAGATTCTTATTTATGTCAGTTAGACAGTATATCATACATATAACAGACAGACATCATCTAAAGGAACTTTAAAATGGTGTCATTCTGGCTGACCTACTTTTGGCCCAAATGTATTTTCAAAATCTGTTAATTTTTTCCCCTAATTGTCATCCGTCTGTCGTGAGCACCTGGTTCCTCCTCCGTCAATGGACAGCACCCGTATCCCCCTGCCTTTGACCGGGTCACTGTAGCCCACCAGGGCCAGAGCCTGTCTCACTGCGGCCTGCAGACTGGAGTTTCGAGCCTGCCTCAAACGCAACAGGCATGGCATGATCTTCTCCTAAGCCAGCAGAAACATGGAAGAACATGAGGCTGAACGGAACTAAAGTCTTCTTCAGTGCAGAGGAACCACAGATGGTCTGAAACACTCTTACAGTGACTGCCACTCCTCTGGTCTCAGGAAACTCCAGCAGGTGGAAGCTCAGTTCCTCCAGCCTGCTGATGGTGATCCTCACATCAGTGACTCTTTGAAGACTCTTCACCAATGCTCTCGTCCGGTTATCCACACTCACACGTGCTATAATCTGCACGCAACAAACACAGAATCTGTGAGCCTCATAAACCGTCCTAGTTATTATTTTTTTCCTAAATTTAATTTTGCAAGACAATGGGAATCATTCATGAAACATGACCAAATGTGTAAAATGTTTAGTTATTTTGTGTAAACTGATTCATTCGGGTCTGTGCAGTACTAAAATTTCACCTTCTCTCTCTGAAACAGCAGTTTCTGGGCTTTCTCCTCTGCCTCTTTCTGCTCCTTTTCTACAGTCTTGTCCTCCTGAGATGCTGCCTGTTCTGGTCCAGATGTTCTGCCCTTCTCCACTGTTCCGGCACCCTTGGAATCCGCTCTGAACTTTGGAACCAGTGGAGCGATGTAGTTCCCTACAAAAGCCTGGACGCTTGGCCTGGGGTAGGACAAATAATGACTAATAGCTTTTCTTGGAGATACACGGATGGTTGAAACCTCTTCCTCTTTTGCTGAAGGAGAAGGTGCTTGCGACTTTGCAACGGAACCATCCTGGTCATTGGTTGATGGAGCGGGGGGCGTTGCTGACCGAGATCTATGGGATACTGGTGTAGCCATAGCGACGTGATCCTTCCGGGAACCAGGTTGAATCTGAGCTGCGGAGGGGGGCGTGTCTCCTCTATCCGGCTGCGTCCTCTTGTCGTCCTGCGTGTCGCTTCCAAAGTAGGTGTTGACGTGTTCAGCCAGGTGACTGTAGGTTTCATCCATGTTTGAGGCAAAAGCAGCAGGCTGGAAACGCTGCAGCGTCTGCTTTGCAACTGCTGAAGTCGCATTTCCTGCGGTGGTGGACAGGCTGCTAGTTTTCTGGGCTTCTTTATGATGCGCTTTCTCCACTACGTTCACCTGCGATGGTTCAGGTGCTGCCACGGTCATGACAGCCTCAGCATCAGGGCACTCGACTTTAACCTCTGTAGTTTTGCGCTGGCTGGCACCGGGTTTGAGGCGGGTGATCTTGGACAGCAGGTCCGTGTTCACCGTCCCACTCACAGCCTTGGTGACTGTGTCCAGTGTACTCTTGATGCGTGACATGTGGTGAGGTTATCTGAGGAATCCTGGGACGTTCAGAGAAGACGCGCTTGCGTGAAATTAACATCAGAGCTGCTCAACCCAGCAGAAGTTATAACATGCTCTGTAAAAACTTCAGCCATTTGCATCCGTTAGAAAAGGTCTCTGTTATGTGGGTTATAAGCTGGGAGCTTTTCTTATTTTTAACAGGAAACCTGTAAAGAGAGAGAACATTATTTGTTATTATTCTACTAATATTACCTAGTAACTAATTTTACCCAGTTTTTAAACATAATATTAAACTAAGCAAAAGTATCACAGTTATCATCACTAATACTTATGCTTAGCAAGCACCCATCACTGTTTTCACAGAAAAGTAAAAAAAAATGTTATTGTCTTGATAAGTAAGACGTACCATTTGACAATATCAATTAAAATTGATTTATTCAGTTTACCTAAATACTACTGAGGAAATACTGCATGATGAAGAGTTAAAATACTTTAGTGATACTAAACATTTAACAACAAGTTGTCATAAGCCAAGAGGAAGCAAAAACCACCCGGATGTGGCCAGTCATTATCATGGAAACCAATGTCAACAAGAAGACTGACAGCTATTACGACTTGTCAATTACTTTAAAGCTTATAAAGCGCAAATAATGAGGATCAAACGGATCCAAACACATTCCTGGATTAAGATTTAGAGAAAACTGGATGATGGATCCGCTCAAAAGCAAGACTTTATTTATGGACACTGGATCTGTGTTGAAAACAAGCTTTCACCTTGCAGTGCTGTTTAACAAACATTGTTTATAAAGCTAAATCGATTTATTCAATGTTATTTAAACATGTTTTGTGATACACTGGTGTTGTATTGAAAATAATGTTTATTGTTTCATGTGCCAGTCAAAATCTTCCCATGTAACAACATAATGACTGCTCTCTTTAACAATAAATAATCACTAATAAAAATAACCTGTTATATATTATAATAACCTGTTATCTATATATAAACACACAAACACACTCATACAATGTCGTTTAAAATCATTTTAGGAGGCTGCGCATTATAACATTGTTTTGTATTTACCTGTCAAACATTGTGTGGCAAGAATAACCTTGTTCGTTTGACCTGGACGTTAAAACTTTAAACACAAATATCACATTGACATACCGGTCCAACTTTATTTGTTGTCATTTCGTTGAGAAATAGCATTAAAACAAAGAGCTGCATGAATCCCGAATGCATCAATTGATAAGAAACGTTCAGAAATACAAGATGACGTAATGGCCGATCAGCCAATCAGAGCGCAGCCTCGCTATTCTTCTCTTGCGCTGACAGAAACCGCATAAACAAGCGGTGCAGCGCTTACCGCCAACTAGTGGTAGTGACTCGGTAAGACATCTGCCAGATTTATTTTTAAATGCACTCATGTCTGAAAATTTTGAACAGAGCAAAATAACAAAGCCAAACAAAACCCAAAGATCTATGAAAACAGACTAATCTTGTTTTATTAGCAGGTTATTTGAGTGTACAAAGTGTTCAGGTGCTGTTGTAGATAGCAGCATATGTCTGTCCTGCAGGGTTTCGTGGTTAAAGTTCCTGGTCGTGGTGTAGAGGCGGCAGTCTGGCAGGCAGAACCGTCTGTCCCTGTACAAACCTCTCCAGCGACTGAACCCTCCTCTCCTGCTGCAGCCAGTACAGCATTTCAACACGGTCCCAGCGCATTTTTTCCCTGTACGGTCGACCCTGTGACGCAATTAAAACAGCAAGAATGAAACCTGGGTTTCTGGACCCCATGTGAGTCTTGAGATGACATCATCGCTCACCTTATAGGTGATGATGTCATTGAAACGGGTTGAGATGTAGCCAATGGTCTTGGCCAATTCTTTGTCTGCAACTGAAATCCGAGAGTTTATTTTTTCTCGGCGACTTGCCTCCTCCATTCTAGCAGATGATGAACCGTGATAACCTGTGTTTTGTGTACACAGACAGTAATGTTGAATGTGCTGAAATGTGACTGTAACAGAATCATTATTTAGCATCATTCAAAATAATCCTAAATTTAACATCTTTCCTTAAACATTGTGATACATCATGTTGATTATGTGCGATTCCAAGTGCAAATTTCAAAATCCCTTTTTTCCACTTTTACCTTGCTGGAAAAATCTTTTGGGATCAGATGCCTCCCTCTCAAATTCCTCCAACTTATACAACAAGAGCTCTCTCTGGTGGATCAACTGGGCAGCCTGCTCCCACAAACCAAGTGCCTGAACACACACACACACACACACACACACACACACACGTGTGAATACATGAACTTCTCCATACTCAGATGTTCAGCATGATGGAACACCAGTTCTACCTCCTGCAGATGGTCTCTGTACTCATGGGAGCTGTATTTGATGGCCATGTCTAGCCGCTGTCCCCCTGGTAGACAGAGATCATTCCAGACTCTCTCCAGCCTGGCCTGCACCTGTTCTCCATCCAGCAGTCCAGCAGCTGGGCCTTCATCCACCTCTCAGAGAAACACAGAGACCATCCCTCAGACAGACGTCACCCAAACATTCTCATGTTGTTCTAAGCATGTACACAAACATTTTTGATGAATGTTTACACAGTTCTTCTTATCCAATGACAGTTCATTGTAAAGATAAATCAGAGGAAAGCAGAAGTTCATATTATGGGGGAAAGAACATGAACTCACCACATCTTGTGATTCTTCATCTGAATTTTCCTCTGAAACACACAGCAGACAAATTTCATATAAAATATATGTATAAAATAAATGTATCTGCATTTATATAGAAATCTGTCAATTGGTTATTGAATGTAAAACATGGAATGCCTTCCAGGTCTGGATCTTTTCCCAATCCTCCCATCTCTATGGTGTTGACATTCCAGAATCCAGGAACATATTCCTGCTTTAGTTTCCTTAGGGAATTGATCCTTTCTTGCTGTCTCCTGGAAAAGACAGCAGGCACATAAAACGAGTGCAACTTTACATCAAGTTTACTCTTTATGTACATCTAATAACACATTTTAATTAGCATATTTTCTTGGCCATGTTTAACATTTTTCATGTCCGTGTTCTTCTCAGAGAAACGGAGAACATGTTGAAGGACAAACCGAGGACTTTAGAAGATAAACCCTGCAGAACAAACAGCAGCTCTTGTTTAATTCATCCAAACCTTGTTCTCTCCTTCTTCTGCTGTGTCAGCCTGTGTCTCTCTTTCTCCTCCTCATCATCACTGTCATACAGATGAAACATCACCGACAGATAATCAGAGTCCTTCAAAACCAGAAGAACAAACTTAACAAAATCAAAATCTCTTCAGAATGCATTTCTAAATGCTTTATAAACGTTATAAACTCGTTTAATATTTATTTAAGTATATACCAACCTGGCTGGAAATATAGTTTAGATAATCATCCACTGATAGCTGGCATGTCCACCATTTAAACCAGGCTCTGTACGCCCGTGTGGTCACGTCCACAGGCCTCGGCCTGTTTGACACCATCTCCATTCTCTCCCTGCATAGAGTCAATATCATTAAACTATAATGTGGAAGTGATTGTGTAAATTCACAGCTAACAGGAAACGTTCTCAGAATTGTAAACGGTTTGGTAAAGTTCTCTGCAAAGTTCTGAATTAAAGTTAGTAGAACATTTCTTTAATGTTATACATCATCATATATTTATCAAATGTAAATGTTACTCTTAAGTAGTTAGTGGAATGTTTTGAAACTATTACAGAATTAAAAAATATTTGAATAACGTTCTTATCACCAAGCAATAATGTCAATACAATGATTCAAAACTAAATGTTCCTAGAACTTTCAAAATATCCTTTTAACGTTGTTGTTACTTAATGGAAATGTTGTGGTAACGTTGTGTCAACCTAAAATTGTTAGCAAGGTAGTCAACAGACACTCTCACACCTGTGGGATATGCTGTACGGGTTGGGCTTCATAAGTGATGGGTTAAACAGGTGTTTATTGTTGCTTCTTTTTGGGCAGAATGTTGCCTTAGTCGGGACGGGTTCAAATATTGGGTCCTTAAAAGACAAAAAAGGGGTTTAAAAGTTGCCCACCAGTCATTTAAATGTGTGATCATCTTACATTACGGTTTGTCATCAAGCACTGTGAAAAATACATAATTACCTCATCAAAGTTGAAGTACTTTGTTGAAATACTTTTAGATAGTTCTTCAAAGACTTCCTTTATTCCCATATTTTCCTCGACTAAGTTCTGATCCATTCGAGTGAGTGACGCCCAGTCGATCTAAAATGTTAACATGAATATATGGACAACTCTAATGTAAACCATTGTAGATTTCAAAGTGTGTGTGTTTAAGAATAAGATTAATAAATAAAGACAAATGTATACAGAGTATGTCAATATATGTCTTCAAAATGAAAGCATCACCTCTTTAGTGAAGGGATTGTAGACTGGTGGGTACATGTTAAGTTTGATGTGCTCGTGGAGAACTCTGTCAGACACTCTGGCTGTTGCTGTGTGCACAAACATTTGAGGTGAAACCACCACACGGACGTTTGCTCCTTGTGGATGAGGAGGTGTCTCTGCGAGATCTTTATTCTTCCTCTTCTCCTCTTTCTCCTCCTCTTCCATTTTCTAGAAAGAAAATGGCCATAAAACAACTGTAAAGTCTGTATTCTTGAGGAGCAGGTATACTTGTAGTTTGGATGTACTTGTAGTCTTTGTTTGAGCTTCTGGAGTCTGTTGGAGGAACGGCTACTCGAGGCTTTGATAAGCGATGAAAGATCTGTTTCAAAGTCAGTATCATCCTCACAATCGTTGTCCTCTAATAACCTAAACACAAATGCACCATCAGTTTACGTACAGCTGTATCATCATGACGTTCATCTGATGTTTGCAGCATTCCAACCTCTTCAGATCTTCTGTGGGGTTGATGTGATCATCCAGGCTGGAGGAGGACTCAGTGGACAGCAGGACCAGCAGGGATGGAGACCGTGAGGGTGGCGCTATCTCCAGCTCCTCCAGCAGTGTCTCCCTCTGTAGGTCCGGCATGGAATGACATCCCTAAAAGACAAGGTAAATTGTTGGGTAACGTTTCCATTTAGTTACAAAAACATTAAAAATTTAATTTCTAGGAACAATTTTATCAGAACGTTTTATTCTTTAACATTTTTAAAACATTCCACTGACAAAGCATAACAATTTTGATATGGAATATATAAAACATTTAAAATATTTCTACTAACATTACTGCAACAACTTTGATAGAACTTTAAGAGAACATTAACCAATGTTCTGAGAATGCTCCCTGTTGGCTAGATTTTCATAATCAATTATTAGCCGTAATCAGTCATAATTGCTCACAATAATATAATTGAGGTCTAAGTCCTGTTCACCTTTATTCTGACATGTTGGTTTTGATTGTGACTCTTCTCTTGTGTCTGCATACTTGTCAGACTGGCTTTGCAACCTGAACAAATACACAAATTACAGCTTCTGATGTCACATCCTGGATTATCACATTATAAGGTGTGTTTGTTTGCCTATGTGTGTGTATCTTGTCATATACTTGTGTCGGTCTTGTAGGTGACTGGCTCCACGTGGCAGGGCAGAAGGTCATAAACGCGCTGAAGGTCCAGCTCGCCAATGCTTTCCTCAATCTGAAGACATTAGAATTCATTACTCTGAAAGCACACTGACAACGACTCTTGTAAAAACGCATAAACGCACCTCCTTGAGCTCTTCTATCACAGTTTTTTGCCACAGTGTGTTCGTCATGCAATTTTTGACATGCGGGTCACGTTTATAAGGGCTGGTGAGCATGTTCCTGTGTGGTGCTCTCTGCTGTTCTTCTCTAGAAGCTTCAGCACCTGATTTGACCCTCCTTGTAGCTTTAATTCCTGAGACAATCCTGCATCTAACGGACCGAACATTCAAGCTGCAAACAGATAAGGTTACAGTGAACCAAAACTGTCACACCATGTCCCACATGATCACAGAAATGCTGAAGCTCACAGGTTGGTGCAGTCTGAAGCCAGCTGAGCCACCAATCTGCTCCGGTTGGCGTAGTCGGTGAAGATCCCACGTCTCCTGAAGGTGTCCATCAAGAGCAGGTACTGCAGCAACAGCTCCTCACAGATGTGCAGAACCTCACAGAAGATCTGAGAGCGCAGCCGTAAGTTCTCCTCCTGGGTCAGCGTAGTGTCAACAAATGGGGCTTTCAGGTCCTGCCAGATCAGACCCAGCTCAGCAGTCAAAACTTCTGTCTGCATGCCCAGAAAAGAGGAAAATAAACAGCGAGAACTTATTCAAGAATTTACTGTGTGATCAAGCAGCATTTGGAGACCGACCAGAGCTTGTTGGTCTTCATGGCAGATGCGGTAAAGCTGTGATTTCTGGGTAATTCTGTCCCTCAGGAGTTCACACAACTCAGAAAGAGATGCTGGAGCACTTTTACTCTTCTCATATGATGACGATTCTGATTTCACCTCCTTGGACCTGTCTGAAGATGCATTTATAAAACTGTGAAACTGATCTCAAAACAGTAAATGATAGAGGGGACAAAGCACAAACCTGCCATCTTCTCCATTTCCACGCGGCTGAGAAGTAAATGAGGTGTTAGGGTGTTTTTGAAGGGCTGGTAAACATCTCGGCTGTGTTCCCCTGTCTGGACGAGATCCTCATATTTGATGTTCTCCATCCCACTTATTAACCAGGAGGTGCATCTGTAAGAACTTGTTGCTTCTCCAGTCATGCTCAATTGGTGACATTTAGGACAACATCACAGTAAAATGTCCTGCATAGTGTTCATATCCGCTATGTACAACAGATCTGACATCCTCAAGCAAACTAAGCAAAGTTTCAGTGAAACAGGCGCAACATTGTCGCTGATTGAAGTCTTAGATGTAAAACCTGCGAGAAAATTAAATGTGAATTATGTGTAATAAGTCATGAGTCTTAAATTATAATATACGAGGCTTATAAAAGACAGGATAGTTTAAAACACACAACTTATCAAACTTTTCTTCCTGCACGCCGGAGTCCTAACAAGTCCCGTTGCCCTGGCAACCACGACAGGTTACGTACACGTCATTACGCAACCTTAAAATTGACGGCTTTCACTTTTGAAAGATCAGCCGAGAAACAACTATAGATGTTTATTTTATCCAAAATAAATGTTAAATAAAATTGGCCCGATGTCTTCAGAGTGGTTTAAAAACATGACTTACAGTCCTGTTCTGTAATTTGGGCTCAAGCATCTACAATATCTACAAAATATGTACATAACTATTGCATGGTTACCCACAAATAAAATCATGACCTACCTAGTAAACAAATATAGAAATTGTAATTTAATGTCTAACCAATACAACATATGTAAGAATAAACCCAAAGTTAAGAAGCCATTTCTAAAGGCATTCCCTTGTATATGTTGTTATTTGGTAAACATTTGGCATTGTTTAATATCTTCAATGACATTGGCAGAGAGTGCATGTGTATTTATGAAAACTCAAATGCACCACTTCCGTTTACATTAGCCCCTGTTTTCCGGAAGGGTGGTACTTGTTACACTTCTGCAAATAAAACGCCTTCTGTCCTCTAGTGTCAGTTCAGCACAAAACAACGTGGATGTTAAAGAGCTTTCCGGGAGAATGCATTGATCTGCGGGAATATCTGATCATTCCCACCTGGATCTGTAACCTCACCTGGATCTATGTGCGTCTGTCGGGTTACACTGGTTTGAAAGTGTCGGAAAGTGCGTTAGATACGCGTTTTTCATTGCAGGTAAGTCTTTTCAGGTCGTTTTCAATTTGCATGTTACAAAACACAATAAACAAACTTGTTTTTACATGTCATTTGTTTGCTTATTGAGCGCATATTATCGTTTGGCCGGGTGGAATGTTTTAGATGCGTTTATGCAACATTGTAACAACCATTAATGATTAATAAAGCATTTGCAACTTCCTTTTTCGATATCTGCATGTTTTAACTGACAGTCTGTATCTTCAGACCACGCTTTATGATGCACTACGGTAATATTTGTCATTTAAAGGAACTAAACTAGAGGTCACCAAAGATTTATTATTTATGATCTCGTCTGCACCTTCAGCCTGGCATCATATAAGCCTCGTTTCCTTTCTAATGCAGAATGAAAGAATTTAGTAGTATTTAGGTTTCACAGCCCATTTTTATTTCTGTGTTTGTTGAAGTATTATTTTATCCCCTGCATTCCCACTTGGTTGTCATTGTGCCCCGTCATGTTGTCTTTATTTACAAATGTAACAGGACCTCTTGGCTACTGAGCTTTCTAAACTGAATACCTGTATACTTTCTATTTGCCCACCAGTACCTGTTTGAAAGCAGAGATTTGTAGACTCTGCAAGAGCCCGAGGGTCCCACGGTCATGTCACATTTATCACCGCACTGCCTTTTGTTCTGAACCTTTTGTGTTCTTCAAACCTGTTGACCATATAACAATGTCTTTATACCTGTATAAGCAGTAATGCTTGTATTATATGGATATCATTTGGCATTAATGTTATTAAAGGTCCATTATTAATGATCTACCTTTTGCTCCAGTGTAGTAACAGCTCACAAGTCAAGAACAACTGCTGGTTAAAAGATCAAAGTTCAACATCTCCAACCTCTTCTGAAAGTTCTTTCAGCAGGACCATGAGTGGTCAACCACGCAGGATCCGTCTGAAGCCGTGGCTGCTGGCACAGGTGAACTGAGATTCATCAAATACATTTTAAAGAACTTTTTAGAAGATACAAGAACTAATTCTGGCCATTGTTAAAAGAATACTTCACCCCAAAACTAAAATCCTGTCAATATTTACCCACCCTCAGGTTCGGCCGATCTTGTTTCACTTTCTTTAACGAAACATAAATTCATGTTTAGCAGAATCGCAGAGCTGGTCTAAAATAAAACTTAGACCAGCTTGGAAAAGCATCATTGTCCATCTGCTATCTTGTCTTAAATCCATTCAGCACTTGCACAAATCAGCATCTAAGATGGAGGGAAAAGTAGAAGATCAATTCATATCTGGATATTCTTGGCTCATTGTGCATTAGTAAATGAAACAATATTCACTCCATCAGATTAACGGTGGGAAATATCCAGGACTGCACTGGCTCAATCAAGATCGTAGGCTTTTCCGGATACCATGGAGACATGCCACCCGACATATGCCAACCCTGGAAGAGGAGAACACTATTTTTAAGGTAAATAATACAATACTGGTTGCTACGATTTCAGCACTTTGGAAACACATGCTGTTTTTGAAACTGTTATGGGGGATTTTGAGGGGAAAACCTCCCTGCAAAAGAGACACCAGCCCTAGATCAGTATTAATGCATTACTAACAATGAAAGAACATGATTAAGAAAGTGAACGTGATCGTCATGCTTTCTTAAGATAAAAGTTTAAAATTGTCACCTAACATCTGTTGCGTTTAAATATTTATATGTATAGATTCTAGTGATATGTTGGAGGTTTTCCTCAGAACTTCTGCAACCACACTTTAGAGAACTAAAAATAAACCAAGTTTCAATTCTGCTTGAGTT
>JAZGTK010006453.1:0-20788 GCA_036877625.1 Ambastaia sidthimunki
AGAACTGTAAATCCTTTGATATATTTTCCTGTAAAATTTAGTATAGCTATCTTTTGAACTTCTGATCAAACCCTTAGGCAAAAAATCATCGCCACTCCCCCAAAAATCCACCACAATCCACAGCGAGTACAGATAAGACCACCTGATGGGTTCAGGATAGCTGGACTAGATCCAAATGGGCTTTGTTTATTTAGCCTCGGGTGTTAGCATGAGTACAGTAATGTTATGTAGCTATAAGCTAAAACGCATGTTTCACTTAAAAAACCGCAGCCTCGATCTGAGGACTCATTACAGTGAAAGAAACTGTTGGAATTCCAGCCGCGGCCCGTCTTGTTACTTATGCATCAACTGTCTGAAGTCTGGGCCTGTCTCTGAAGACTGATGAGGTCAAATGATGAAGACATCAATATTCCAGTTGACTGCAAATCAAAAAGTGATTCAAAGGGCATTGCTCATTCATCTAAAAGTTCAAATTAAACTTAGGATTTGCAACTTTCAGCTTTATTATTTATTTCATTTTCGCAGATTGCATGCAATTCCTCAATCTGGACTTGAAACCACAATTCTAACATTTTAAATTAATCATTCGTTCAGATCTTCAGGGCTGTCTTGTGTCTTTAGGGAGCTTCTCTGTACCAGAAGGGTGTGAAGATGCTAATGCTAATATATAACATTGTTCTGTTTTAAAGGCTTTTTCCTCATGGATGGTACATTGAGAATGATGTAATGTATGTGTCACTGACTGAATGATGCAATTCATCCCAGGAAATATTTATATATTTTTAAAAAATGTCCGGTCCTCATAAGTTGGCTAAAGATAGTTTCATGTGGTGATTAAAAAAAAAAACAGGAGCAAAACTGTCTGTTCCTGTGTGTCAACAAAAAATATTAAAAGCTAAAAATAACAAAAATCTGTTACTGAGCAAGAAAATGACAAATCAGTGTTCAAAACGATCTCTTTACCTCATTAACAATGATACGTTTATATTAATGATTTAATACATTTAAATGTCAATTAAAATAATATATAATAATACATCATTTATCATTTAAAATGTCAACTTGGCTTCAACATATACAAAGAGATGTAAAAAAAATGCAATTTTATGTTTCAGACAGAGATGGCGACAGAGAGGCAGACGTTACAGGTTGCAGCTTTAACTTGACATGAAACAGTGTTTGCAACTCAACACAACTTGTTTTCAACACACAACAAACAACCAGCAAATATTCACAAAATTGTTTAGGTGTTGATTTCGATTTTCAAAAGCGTCTCTCAGAAATCGCTTACTGCACCTTTAACTGAGTGAAAAGGTCCTGGTTGCAACCTTTAAAATGTGTCTAAAACATTCACAGCAATACTTCTGTATCTCCAAATAAAAGGATGGCCTGCAGTATGTTTTAAAGATTTATTGGTCTTAACAGCACATGAAAAAAACGATTACATTTGCTGAGGATTTTGACAGCATCGGTGTGGGACATATCCACAGTAAAAGCATATTTTGACAGTTCTAAGAGAAAATCTAACGTTTGACAGACTTCGCCGGCTTGCCCTCGTGAATGGGCTGTTTGAGTGTACGTGTGTGTGTGTGTGTGTGTGTCTGATGGTGTATTAACTGAAAATGCCACAGCTAGTCTGATTCCCATGAGCCTTTGTGGATTGTGAATAAGAGTGAAGTGGAGGGTAACCTTGCTCTGACCATTCGCTGACACCAACTCAATTAGTAGAGTGGAGTTTGTCTGCAGTCCATACACACACACACACACATACTTTTAGCTCCCAGCTTACCTGACCTGCTGCCATGTCACACACTGTTCCTGACTGAAAGATAATAGGTCACAGAGGAAAACAAACACACCTCAGATGTTGCGCCTTTGCTTTTTCTAGACTCTTAACAGAACTTAAACAGAGCGCTGCTTTTTCTTCATGTGCCCATTGTCAAAAGAGCCTTTGCCTACACTTAGCGCTTTAAAATTTTAAATTTTTTTGCTGTATAAATACATTTAAATCAATATTAAGGGTTACAGTGGAAACGGAACGTGTTGCAGGCCAGACTCAAACCTGCATCATCCACATTAGCATCACCGAACTTTTTAGTGCGAAAATGCTAACCACATCACTGCAGCTGTGACACAACATATTAATTCATTTACAGCATCAAGAACATACAGAATATTTAAGATTACACCTGTTATCTTTCGCACACTCATCTGAGGAAGAGAAAGTCATTTCGTCTACGTTGCCCGAGTTTGCGTAACTTTGCGAAACAGTCACCCGGTAACAGCTTGAGCGTTTATTTATTCAAACAATGAGTCAAAGACAAACACGGCAATCCACCGAGTGTTGTTCCTGACGTGAGCGATAACTCATCAAAGTTGAATGCGGAGCAGAAAAAACGAAGAGGGAGATGACAGGAAGTCTCTCCGCAGAATTCCGTCCTGACAGGCAGTCACGCATACGGTTGTCAAAGTCAAATGAAGAGCTCGCTAATCATGTGTGATGTTTCATAATGTGGGTTTTTTTCCAAGCGAGGCTGCGCTGCCGACTCTGACAAGAAGGAGAGGGGAGGTTCTAATTCCGTTGTTCTTTCTTATCTGGTCTTTATTGCCCTAAGTCTCCCATCGCTCTGTGACGGCATCTTTATCTGTCGTTCCTGGCACACTTTACTTTTCATATCATCCACCCTTCCACCCTGGAGCACATGCTCTCAGCGCTCTCTTTTCTGATAGAGGCCATCTCTCTCTCTCTATTTTTATCATTCTTTAGCTTTCTGCTTTTTTTAAACCCCCCCACGCATAAATGCAAATGTACATGCGCTCCCACTCACTTTAAGAGGGGCCGTGTTCTGCACTTTTGTAGCATGTTATTTTTTACCTCTGTGATGCTCAAAAAGAAAAAAAAATCATAAAAGTAGTTCTTTGTGCTATATTTTCAGTTTTCCATGAGGAACAGACTGAAATTCTCATCTTATCCTCTTCCGATATAGCTTTGAAATTTTACATTCAACATATTAGAACTTGGGCTAAATCTTTTTTTTAGTTACAGCACCCCAAAAAAAGTACATTTACGTGTGCTATTATTACACTTGTTTTAAACTGAACATGGAGGGAACTTCAGAGAAAGACATAGTAAAAAACAGATCTGCAATGTGTACTCAAAGTTTACTACTTTTACACTTAAAAATGTAAAATGTATATATACACTTAAAACATTGTTAACTATAAAGTGGGCCAATTCAAAGTATTAAAAAAGTACAGTTACAAGTATTCTAGTTCTAGTATGTACTACATTAAGTTAACTGCTACATTTACTACATTACTATATTTTACTATAATAAAAATATATTTACTTAATAAGAGTTGCATAAAGATTCTTTAAAAATCTTCACGCTACCATTCATAAACAAATCCACAATGCTTACAGTTTTTAAAACAGTTTTAGTTTTAGTCAAGTCCCTGATTATTAATCTAGAAAGTATTTCAACAAAAAAACTAAATAAGAAACTATAAACTTCACCTTATTTGTAAAAAAGCAAACTTTTCTCTGACAATAAGCACCACCCTGGAGTGCATTACTGTGAACGGCAAATGAGAAACCTGGAGAGTCAACCAGTCAGACTCTACCAGACAATTTACCTCCAGAAGGACTTGTTCAAGTGTCTGTCCTTTTAAAAGCCCTGCAGCTGATCAAAAGCGTGGAGGCACAAAAGAAGTGATGCCTCGAACCTCCTGAACCACTGATTGAGTCTGCAAGAGAGCTTTAATGACTAGCGTGACTCACACCTAGCACGCCTTTGACTCTGCACGTGACCTCTTCCGACTGGACATCCATCTCCAGCTCTTGTTTTGCCTTTTTTGTCACGTCTCCTAACAGATACTAAAGAAAGGACAGGAAATTGTCAGGAAATGCTTTGCTGACACGAGCGCCACACAAGCAGTTCTGCATGAACTGGAGATCTGTTAGCATTACCATGTGACTGATTAATGCAGTGACATCATGACAATGCTGATTGGCTGATGGAACCGCCAGAACAGACACAGTCCCGAGCTTTCAAGACTAACCTGTCGGTCTGTGACTACTTTTATTCATTTAAAAGATCTTCAAAAATGGCAAAACATCTATTGTAACATAATGAAATATTTGTGATTTATTTGTTGCCTGCTGAAAGTGTTATTTTGTCAGAATGCAGGGCTATTTTTGAACGGCCCTCAAAAGAAAAAGATTTTTGCAAAAATTAAATGTTTCATATTCGAACTAGGTGGTCCAACATTGGCGCTTAATACAAAAGATGTTACCCAGGTAACAATTTTAGGTTGTAAGAACATAATTTCCGTTAAGTTACAAAAAAAGTCAAAAATTGTATTTTTAATGTTCTAAGAACATTCAAAATGGTTTTATTATATATGTTACGTTAAAAAGTTCTGCTTAATGTTACTGCAAGAACTTTTTTAATAACGTTGACGGAACTTTTACAGACCGTTAGCTAACGTTCTGAGAACGCTTCCTTTTTAACCGGGTACCTCCATCAACCAAATCACACCGCACTCGGCCTTGAAACTAATTTGGTTTCTGGTGGAGATAATGTTTTGGATGCATTGCAGGGGGTTCCTCGCAGGGGTTCCAGACAAAATTGGAACATTATCCCATTTGTTCCCAAACTTTTTGGCAGATAAACAAATGCGACGTAATTGCTGGTTTTCTCTCGACTGTAACACGCACGCACTAGAATGCACAAGCGCTCAGACACGTCGCCTTCTCGCATCCTTCAGTCATCCGTATTTATGCTGACTTGAGCTTTTCCTGATGAAACTACATAAACACGCGTCCCTCTATGCTCGTAACATTAATATCACACATTAATCCGGAATTTAAAAGAATCCCGTGAGAATTCCAAGGCCTCATTTCACAGAAAACCAACTCCTGAAGCTAGTAAACAATGCAGTTCAAATGCAAAACTAGAAAAAAATGATGCATTATGCATAATGACACAAGATATCATGAACAAAAGGAGAAGAAAATGTTGTATTGCCTTTGATCTGAGTGTTTGCTTGTGATCAAGGTGAAATCACGGCTTCTGTTGTTTAAAGAAGAAATAATTAATTGATTCGGTCGATGTGCTTTTGCTTCTAAATGAATTTTTGGTTTTGTTCCAAAAGCTGGTGGATCCTCTTACTGTCTATTGCTTACCCAGGCAGCTGCCTTTTGAAGGCAGATTTACAATACCCTACGTAGGTAGCGATTCTGTGTGCCTCAGAAATTGCCCCTGATGTGAACTGCACGAGAGACTGATTTCAATTAGCATTGGTTTGTTGCTAAGCTAATGATGCACCATATGCTGCAAACAAAAATAGTGAGTACAATAACACATTTTAAATGTTCTACAATTATGTTTCGGTGTTACATAAAGAAATAACCAACATTTTTCTTTCTTTCTGCTTCTCACAGTGCTCGTTGCAAGGCATTGTGGGATTGTTTTGTGCCTCCACAGAAAATGCATGCTATGCTGTCTTCGTATTTGGGACAGAACTACGTTTTACAACATGCTTTGCATGAAGAGTTTGCCTGTAGTGTCTTTAGGGAGCTCACTGGACATTGGAGCAGAGCTATTGTGTCTGTATGTAGCGTATGCACACCCGTGTTTGCATTTTGTGTGTTTTAAATGTGCCTATATGTTTTTATAGCCACATCACATGACTTATTCGTAGACTCCTTCTCTTAGTCAGACCAGAAGCCCCTAGCTCGGTTCTGAATTATAAATTAGGCTGTCAGGCGACCCACTGTTTATGAGCTTGGGGGGTCATTTAAATTTAATTTGAAATGGGATTTCTCTTTAGGGTCTGTGTGCTCAGCAGAACAGCATCAAAATACAAGAGAAAAACATTACAGGCCCTCGACTTAATATAGGTGCATGCTCCAGAATGGGGGAGAGGGCAGGACAGTGTATTGTAAAGACAGTAACTAAGTGAGCTTTGTCATGGCGATTTGGCTTGGGCTGTGCAGGTGGGTGGAAGAAATCCAAACCTTTAGGTCTGGTCCATTAGGATTCATTATGTAAGAAGAAATATGGCGTCTTATGGCAACTTTGACACACGCTGAAAGCTGCCAATACCAACTAGCAAAAGCTCTCTTAGAGGTTGAGCAATGTTATCAATTTTAAAATGGGCCCCAAAGTGAATTGTTTTTTGCGCAAGGCCGGACGTAAGAGTATGAATTAAACTTTACCCAATGTTGAGGACATCAGATCCTGCACATAAAATCTTGTTACTGAAAGTACAATTACTGAAATTACTGACACTTACAAATTGGATGTGTTACATCAGATGCAGGTTTATGTCTTAAGGTTTATGCTAGTTTACGCTAAAGCTGACATTAAGCAGGTTTAAAAATCCAAAATTAAAACTTAATCTTTTTTCTTTCAGGAAAACAGACCAAAAATATTGCACTCAAGGTTATAGCCATGTGTGTGTCCAAAAAAATGATCTCTAAGAATAAAACCCCCAACCACCCCCCACCCCCCCAATCCACCTGCCTCTGAACAGCAGTAGCAAGCAACAAGTCATGTATCATAGTAAAACTAAAGACTATTTGTTATTTTAACAAAGGAACGAGGCCTCGAAAATGACTCATCCAGTCTTTCAATAACAATCCAACACAATGCAGAAAACTGTCCCTGTCAAGCCTTTGATGGGGTATTTAATAGGCCTTTCAGTAAAAATAGACTCAGTACAATTATACTATAGTTCTTTTACTCTATAAGATGTGAGGTAAACAGGATGGGTATATTTAAGACGTGGCACTTCTGAGAATGAAAGATCAGCCAAGTTAATCTTGGATATCTTCAGCAGAGGTTAAAATAAGAGCTAAAAATCTTTTTTCTCATCTCAAAGCCCTCCTACACATTATTCTCAAGTTTTACATTTAAAAGCACGGCAGCCGATTGTTTTCTTTTTTGTTATGCTGGTTAAAAGTGTCTTCACATCGTGACAGTAATCGCTAAGTAAAGTCAAGTGGTCTAAATATATTTATAAATATCTTGTGTGGGAGGTGCAGAACTATAAAATGATTATCCAGTTGTTGCATTCGGCCCGAATGCAATGATAGGCTGTCCTACTTGACTGTCAAACTATGTACGCTCTTATGTGTTGGAGGGGGCGTGGCTTTCAAAAACGCTCTTAAGTGACGGTGGGATCTTATTCTTTCAAAGCTAGCTTGCTATTGCTAGCCTCTATGAAATTACTTACCCTACCTTTAAGTGAAAGAATGGTTTATCCCAAGCCATGGCAAGTGATATGAGCACATAAGGTCTCCTCTAGCACGTCATGCACTTATGGGCACCTTGTAACTGCCTGTCTATAATTTGCAAAGACAAATTACAACAAAATGCAAAAGAAATCACACATAATTTAACAAAATCGCAAAAAACAATTTTTTTGACACTTCAGGCCAATGCAGGTCCAAATATATTGGAACTCGCTCTGTTTCAGAACCAAAAAAATGTGGAGAACTTAATTTCTGCTTTTTAAAAATGCACAAGGTCTCACAGAGTTGCGGCTCAGATGCCCTGCCAGCAAATATGTCTGGAGATTTCTTGCATGTCAGATGATTGTGATGCATTTCAATAAGCACAGTGGGGACTTTCCTTTTCATCATCCTGTCTGCGCTCTGATTCCCCCCGTACGACCGCTGCGTTTCTGCTGCGTTTCTGCTGCGTTTCTGCTGCGTTTCTGCTGCGTTTCTGCTGCATTTCTGCTGCATTTCTGCTGTGCTGCTCGGGCTTCGTGGCAATCATTTATCTATGCAGAGCATTTGTGCTGTGAATTTGAATATGTGTTCAGGTACACTCAAGATCAGAAGAGTTTATTGTATTAGTCAGCATGTCCGGATGGGCTAAAAGTTTGCATAATTTATGAGTTTTCACCTGTAAACTTTGTCCGCGCCAGTAGCAGCATAAAGCGTTTAATATTTTTTGTGTTTCACCTCGGTCACAGACGATTAATGCACAGGTGACCCCGTGACCCCCATGACATGGCAGATTGCTTGTTAAGTGTGTATGTGTGTGTGCTTCTATATACACACACACACACACACACAAGTATTCTGATGAGTATATTGTTAAATGCGCATACACTGTTATACACTGTATAATTCTGAGATCAGATTGAAAAAATAAGACAGAGGGAGGGAGGGAGAAAGAGAGCGAGAGAGAGAAAGAGAGGGAGAGAGAGAGAGAGAGAGAGAGAGAATCAAATTAGATTTAACCCATTTTGTCACATTAACCATGTTAAATGCTTTGTACAAAAGATCACAATGCAAAGCATCCACTGAAACACTTTCAGATCATGCTGGGATCACATGGATTCTAAAATGTACAGAATAAAAAGGCAAAAAGTTAAAAAGACAGAAAGACACACAGACAGGGACAGGGGGACCACGTGATGAGTGATCTGTCAGAGCTGCCAGAGACAGGCTTTAAAACCCCCTGAGCCACAGTTTGAAATGACCAGCACAGAGCTCCAGCAGTCTGCAGGACACAACCTCTGGCCTGCAGTCACCTCTGTGGCCTCTGCAGATGTCACTCTCAAAGAGAAGCCTTTGTCCTAGAGTGCACTGACATGTGTGCCTCAAGAGTTAAAGATGTCTAAGAAAACAGCAGACATCTGTCAACAGTGGGGCTATCGAGGGGCCAGCCTGTTCAAAAATGTGTGTGGGTCGTTGAGGGAACAGTTTAAGAAATACAGGTTTAATCCAGAATAAACAGCACAACATTTTGTCCGCAAACACGATTTCTGTTCTCCGACAATTATTGCTTGCATGGAGAGGTCAGTTTGAGAGGGTTAATTATCCATTGCACCAGCAGAGGGCAACAATGTTATTGTCATCTGGAGAAACATATGGGAAGTTCTTACTTACATTTGAACGTTCTCGCAGTCATATTAACCCAGGGCAAAAACCAAGAAAGTAATCTGCTTTTCCACAAATAACATTAAACTGGCTGTGCCTGGATTCTCTCTGCACAGTCTGCTAAATATTTCACTGTTTTGTTTTAAAAGAAGATGTTTTATGGCTCTTAGAAACCAAAGGAGTGAACTGCACTATTGTTTCCATCTAGTAATGTGACAATATTACCTGGCGTATTCAATGTTGTGCAGGTTTCTAATATTTGTGTTTTACTAAGTATTACTGTTTAGAAAATGCTGTTAAAATTACAGACTGAAATTTATAAATCGGATGCAAATAGATTTTTTAGCTTCAGCTTTTAGCTTCACCTAAACAGTGAGAGACTTTTAACCCCTTAAGAAAAACTGGAGACTAATAACTTAAGGTCAGAAATTGGGTTATTATCCTATTTAGGGGATAAGCAACACTTTTAAATAAGCAGCTAGGGAAAAAAACATTTGGTTAAATGAAAATGTTATCGTTGTAACAAAAGGAAGTGATTTAGTGGTGAGTAAATGATCAAATAATTTAATTTTGGGGGTGAGTATTCCTTTAATTCTGGGTGTGTTGGTTTGGTTGTAGTCTAAAAACAGGATGTGTATGTCTTGGAGCTGCTGATATTGTGAAGGACGGCCCTATTTCTGGCCAAACAGCTCACGATAATAGCATTTCTCTGAATGCGTTGCTCTTCAATAGAGTAATAAAAGGAGAAAAATACTTCTTGCTGAAAAAAACGCCCGCATTAATATCACAGACCTGCCACAAAAAGATGTGAAATTGTTGCGGCTTTGTTGAGAACGGTGACAAAAACTCAGTGGGGTGGATATTTAATTCCGACTCAGACCTCAGAAGTGAGAAGCGTCGTTCGGCTAATACAGTGAGCATGGGAATTATTGTCAAACTTCGATCAAATTCTCATTTTCTCGTCTTCTCCCCATCAAAGCAACTGTTTGGTTTTATTTGTTCATGCTCTCGACATTCCTGAGGAATACAGATTGGTTGGTGATGTCATTCCGCAGGTACAGGCATGCGGTTGTGTGGCGCTTGACTGATAACATCTATAACAACTGGTAACACATGGACTCAATTCACACTAAGAGATGGAGGTGTGGTGGGTTGCGGGCGACTTATTTCTCGAGGTGGAGGAAAGTGGGCCTGTGGCACAGTAGCTGGTCTGTGTCCTTGGAGACGGATGATCCAGCCCTGAGGTCTGCTTCAGACATCATGTGGCTTCCATCTCAAACTCGTGTTCCCTGAAAATCCTCCGTAAACCCTTTAACTCTAAGCAAATCTAGGTTCATTTGGGATTCAATTTGCAGGCAGACCTATAATTTGCATTCTGTATTATAAAGCGGTCTTGCAGGGTGATGTTTCTGAATGCTGATATGAAAGATAAATCTTGCGCTTGCTGTTTGGTAACTGCATTGCGTTGGCTTGCTTGCACTACTGCTGTTTTCTGATCTGCATTTGCAATAGTTGATGTCAGGTGCATTTAAATCGACTTTTAATGTGTCATAAACAGATGCGATTGAACGGCTGCATTACATGCGTGACATTATTGGCTGGACACGCAGTGGACGGGCTTCAGGGTTTAAGCCCTGGCTGTGTGTGTTAAAGAGTGTTTATGATTTCCTGTGTGTTTCTCACAATATTTTAATGTCAGGTAATATTTGTCACAATTAAAGTAATTCAGAGCTGCAATCTGCTCTATAAATCAAACGTAATATCACACATAAAATCTGCTGCAAACCGTAATTTATTCTGCAACAAGAACGCAGAATATTCTTTGAAGAAACTTGATTTCAAGATAATACTTCATAATATTGACACCTTGATTATATTATATTATATTATATTATATTATATTATATTATATTATATTATATTATATTATATTATATTATATTATATTATATTATATTATATTAGTTTAGATTATAGCCCTATTATATACAAATAAGTTGTCAAAAGATCCATTTGCAGGTTTAGGTTAAGCACAGAATATTCACTAACACTGAACTAAAGCAACAGCAGAACTGCTATCTTAACCCCTCAGAAACTGTATTATTCTGTTTAGTAGTGAGTCTGTCAACCCTTTCCACTGACCAAATTATTTACCTTAATTACTGAGGCAGGAAAAACACCACGCAGGGCTGCCGCGTTGGGTCAGTGCAACTTTTGTCGGTTGCGGTTATTAACTGTTTGTTTGTTACCCTTTAGAACACCTCGTCAATAAATTAGCCTATAAATCCAGTATTCTCCAGCACAAACGACACGGAAGTTCACGGGTTTGCTTCAGTTGGCTACGCAACCGGAAATTTATTCCATAGATGCGCCGGCTTACCAAACATAAACCCTCCAGGCAAAATTTCACAAAGCAACAAGCAATCTGCAGAACTGAATGCCAAACACCAGATTGCTTTGACTTGGCTGAAGAAAGTTGATAGCGCCAGATTCTGATCTTCCATTTATAGAAAGAGAAACCTGTGCGCGATAATACAGTTCGAAGAAGCAATGAAAACACCTGTGTGCGGAGTTTATTTCGGGATTGGAGCAGTCAAGGTCATCCATGCGAAGACAAATTGTGTAGGAGGTACGGCTAACAAAGGGAATATGTTAGAGCTCTCTGCACACAGACAGGTGGATCTGAGGAAGGGGCCCGCTGTGAGGCTGATGGGAAGGGGGCACTAAAAGGTGGGAAAGAAGCCTATCAGAGGCTGAGGAACAGCCATTATGCAATCCGAGCGCAAAGTGTCGACAAAACAAGGAGGTTTATGAGGCGTCGGGGGAAGATGAGGCAATACGCTGTGAGGAGGTTAGGATGAGTGTTTTGTTGGTTCTGTGATAGCGTACAGTCGCTGAGGAAGCCATGGAACTTTTGCTGAGGCAACAACGTAAAACGCATTTTTACGACATCTAAAAATAATGCAAATGTTTCTTGGCTTGCTCATGCAAAACTCGATGCCATGAGGTTATGTGGTTGTGGGTGGCTGTCTGGGCATTACTAAAAATGATAAGTTATATCTCTTTAAAAATATAAGAACACACCTTTTGCCTTAACAAGTCATTTATGAAGAATTTTTGTTTTAAAATTATGAGTAAAGTAGCAAGACAAAACACCCACCTGTCAAAAACAGACTCAATGAATAAATTTTATCATCTCATCCCCCACCCTCTTATCTCCAGCGACCCCATGTGACCTTGCCTGACTCCGCCCCCTTCATCCCACTGTTGCCCTTTTGCAGTTGGAGGTCTGTGTGGCCTCATCACTTTTAGTGCTGGTCTCTCTGCCAAACGCCAGGGCTAAAAATATCCGTGCCAACAAGGCAGAGTGGGTTCAGCCCTGTAACAGGAATAACAGAGTTACAGTCAAGCGCCGGGTGACAGAGCCACTGCTGTTGTCAGTTTGAGAGAATGTTTCCCTCTGTGTTTTCCCACCACACTCGCTCTATAGGTGGAAAAACAACAGCGTTTTTCAGTTTCATGACACGACTGGTGCAGACAGACCCAGAGCAAGCAAATAAACACACTGTTCATTTCCAGAGATTCGCAAGTGTCCAAATATGAGCATGTGCTCTTTTAAACACCCAGATCTCAGTCAGGGTACGGCATGTTTAATGTGAATGAAAGGGTGATGGAAGTTTATGCAATATTTTGCCCTGTTACATACCCCAGTTTGGATCGTTTGAACGCTGTATTATAAAGAATTTCAGTGGACAGAAAGTCTGTAATCTTACAGATGCCTTACAGATTTTGTGAATTTATAAACATTAAGACATTAAGAATGTACATTTATATCTTAAATGGGCTGTACCTATGTTTTCTTACAAGCTGTTTCCATTCACATATATTTAAATGTCATCCACCATGATAAAGATCTTTATTATACCTTTAAATGCGAGAGCCCACTGTGATTATTTTAGCCCTGTGTACAGTAGATTAAATATGATTCATAACATGAGTCATAATGTGTTTTTACTGAGTTTTACTGAGTGTTTTTACATATATATATATATAATTTAATTCTTCTAATTTAAGTCTTTTTAAGTCTTTTACATATAAATATGTGAAATCACAGCAAGTCTGAGTCACTACTACAGTGGTTACAGCAAGACATAAAATAGAGCTAGAAAGCTAACTATTGCCACCTAGTGGTAAGATAGCCGCACTGCCACTAAAGACAAAGGTTGCAAAATTCAGCCTCATGAATAATTAATACACTTGCTAAAATAGTTCGTGAAATGGGGAAGCAGTACAAGGTGATAACAGATATGATGTGTGGTGCATGTAAAAAAATGTTTCACTTTGATCAAGCTTCATAAATGCTAAGTAGTCTGACACCAGTCTTCTCACATCAACGCACGGCTGGAAGAAACGCAACACTTTCAAAGATATAGTAGGAAACAAAGGCACTGGAGTTATTGGAGGTGTGTTTTTTTATATGGGTGGAGCTTCTGGCAAAAACGGGGGGCTGTGATTGCTCAAAATTTTATATAGTTTGCAATTGATGTTACTGTGCTCAAACAGGCCTTTAGATCATATTCAGCAGGCTGGTTATGTAAGATCCAGGAATGAGAATTTAATTATTTTCCTCTTGGTTTCTGGCGTTTCAACGCATGCCAGCGTTTACACCGTAACAAACACACCTCTGCGGTTTCTGTGCTTTTGTAACACATCTCCACACAACAGCGACGTTTGAGTTTTATTAAATGGTCAAACAGCAGGTACCGCAGGGATTATAGTTAATGCATGTTGAGAGCCTTTGTATTACCACTGTCAGGAATATTTATTTATGTGTAATTGTAGCCGCATTTCCAGTAGAGCTCATGTCGACTCAGGAATTATTCATATCAAAGCATTTAATACCGAATAAACGGTCTTAGGGATTTAAATATTGGCATGTCAAATGTTTTGCAAACAACAAATATTTGCTCCTTCTTAGTTTTATATGCAGCACTCAGAATAATCATAAGATGAATATTATTTACTGTATACATTGAGCATTGAGTTATTATTATTGTAGGTTAAAATGAATACAAGCTTTTAAATGAGTTTTAAAATATTGTGTATTTATCAACCTGCGTTTACTAGTCACATAATTTATATTAACATATAGTACAACTACTAGCAACATTAATATCACATTTAAGCAACATGTACAACAAAGACACAAAATGATGGGCTGGGTGTGTTAGATTAGTGCCTTACCCTATACACCACATTCCTCAATAAATATGAAAGAGATAAACACAAAAGCAGAAACATCTTATTTTGTTTTCAGCTAAAAATATCTGACACAACATGGTGTTTTTCTGTGTGAGAATAAACTCTACAAACTCCCCCTGAGAAGGTTTCTCCAAAAGCAGAACTAAAAATCAATAACTTGAATCATTAGTCTGCTTCCTGTGGGGAACTTATGTAAACATTAATTGAAGATGACAGAGAAATATTGCTTTTTAAGCTCTTTCTCATAAGCATTTGTCTTGTACTAACCTACTGGTTAAGACAATCGGCTTTGTGTTTGTACTGTAAATGTGTTCTTTACTGTTTTTTTTTACTGTAAAGAGATCAGAGAGTAAATTTAACACAAATAAAAATGTACATTTCAGTTGTTTAAATGTTGCTCGTGTTCTGTTAAGATTATGTTTTAATGTTTGTGTAAAACTACAATGATGTCTAAATGTATTAACGGTCATTTTGAAATAACCTCTTTTATCCTCATTAAAATCTTTCTTTTGCCTATAACCTAATAAAGGCCCTGTATGTGGATATTAATGAATCTGTATTTGTCTGTTTCTCAAATAAATATAGCCTAGAAGAAATGCACTTATGTGAACAGTCTTGCTGTGTTACTACACAATGTTACCATCAATCTGACACCAGCAGAAAACAGTATCTGACGTCTTTTTAATGAGTATTTCATAGGAGGCGATACTGCCCCCCGCTGGTCATAACACAGAAAGCACTACTGTGCAAAACGTATGTGTGCTTCGATTGACAGCATGTTTTAAAATAAAGAGCCTCGTGGAGAAACTAATATCCTATCGCATTATATTTTTGCGCACAATTTGTTTGCTTTTAAACATTTTGTTTTAACACATATTTCAGTGTGTCTTTTAATATGAAGGAATATGTACTGCAGGCCTACACCTTCCCAAACCCTCGCACAAACGCACCACACGGTGGCATCACTACACTAGCCAAACCAAAGGTGACGTTATTCGTCAATTTTCTTTTTAAAGGGTCTCAATGGGGTAAAACCCCCACCTGATTCAAATGCCTATTAATACAGACAACGCTTCACTTTCATCCATAATGTGATTATGCCATCCCGGGGAGCAAAACTATACCCCCGACTGCAACCTGTCAATACGAATCTGTATGTACCCATTGTGCCGCTAGGCACGCGTTGTGTTCCCCCTCCCCTGTGGTTAGGGACGGGTCACATAAAGATTAGTTGGGTCTTCTGTCATCAGTAGGGGTCCCATCAGGAGGAATAAGCTTCTTCCAGGGTGGTGGCTATTATAAACAGGTGCCTTCTTTCATTTTCCACGTTGGTGTAATTGTGCCTCGGGATCTTTTTGGCACCGCTGCGTTCTGTCCGTTTCCTGTTCTTTTCCGTCTTTCTCTCTGTACCAAAGTGAGTTTTCGCAAATATTAATAGGTCTTACTCATTTTGCCCCCGCCTCTGTCTCTGACAGATATGTCTGCTGTGATAATTGGGCTCAATCAGAGATTATTCATGGCGCTCTCAGACATGACCGACCAGCTTTGTTTGCCTTGTGACAGAAGCAACCCACACGTTCGCCTCCGAACATGCCTCCACCGCGCAACGCGCACTCATCCGTTCTTGCGCTTGCGCGTCCCTAATTACGAGCAATTAACGCGTGGACGCAAACGCGTACTTCTAAATGGACCCGGCCTGGAAAATAACATGCAACCTAAAAAACAGTCCTCATGCCGCAAAATAACCCTCCCGATTGTTACAGTATTTATCAAAGAAAGCAATTCGCTGATGTTTGCGAGTTTGCCGAGTCGAGAGCAGGTAGTGCGGCTTCTTGAAAATAATTACAGCGGTAATGACTTTTTCCCGGTAATGACGGGAGAGGAGGGAGCAGCAAGGACCAGAGGCCGATGAAATGTCTACGGCCAGGCCTCCCGGTGCGCTCCGCTGCGCAACCGTGCCACGGTGCTACGTCTCCACGTCTGATAAACCATTAGCCCGAGCCGTGACTCACCGGTTGATCGTACTGAAGTACGCTAGCGTACAGCCTGGCCCTATACGCCCAATTGTTCCCCTAATATCTGTCTAATGGTCTCCATTTAATCCAGGGAGGATGATTATTGCGTATTTGTCCCCCCTCCCATTTCCCCTGGCCGAACACGGAGGCGCACAAAGGCCCGACCGTAGCAGATGAATACATCTCGGTCATCAGTATAAAGTAAAACATAATCAGAGCATTTTCCTCCGGCGCATGAGTATGGTAATGAGTTAGCTTCGCTGCGTAATTTTAGATTATGTTCCAATGGCGACATGTGGCGAGGTTTTGTTTGTCTTGGGCATGTGTCGAGCGATCTCTTGTTTTTCTTTCTGTCTGTTTTTTTCTCTCTTCGTCCATTGAGCAGGTTTTTTTTGTATAAGTTTAGAGATCAAATGGATGGAGATTATATGACATTTAATGATATCAATTTATGTAAAACACCTACCCACTGATATAATTTACTGTTAAAAACATACTAAACAAAATTATGTTAAACGAGACAGGCACAGCTAGTTCGTTTCAATGTCTGTAGCTGAGCATTGCGTTAGCAGCTCATGAGGTTGTGGGTTCGAGCCCAGGGAACACACATACTGATCAAATGTATAGCTTGAATGTACTGCAAGTTAGGTTGGATAAAAACCCAGCCAAATGCATAGATTTAAATGTTTGGGAGGCACCATCTGCCCAACCAGTTTAGTGCCAACTTGGTGATGTTGGGAGACAAACTTACCAGCATGGCCTTTTAGCCTTTTGTTTATCATTTTAATAATTTTCCTTCTTTCTCTGCATCTTCTCTGTCCATCTCATCTCTATTTTCTGGCTTCTGGGATGAAAAATAAGTCCATCTATTCAGTGCCACACATGAACCTCCACCCAACCGCAGGCTCACAGGACATGCGCTAGCGTGCAGCTCTTCATTCTCAATTCACAGCCAGCGCGACGCTCCCACACGCCCTGACGGATCCCAGGGACAGCAAGTCCTAGTCAAATATGTTTTGTCAATATTTAGGCTTGTTCTGCTTTCTTCGCCCCTACAAAAGTTTCATTTTATTGAGTGTCTTTGCAGGGTTTGCTGTCTCCTCACGGGATTTCTGAACAATCGACCCTGGAGGTGCTCATAGAAAATGAACTGCAACTCTCGATCAATATTGGTCATATAAAAAGGAAACTGTACTCTGGATGATATTAAATGTTGACAGAGTGTTCAAAACATGAAGTATAAATCTTGTGCCGGTGTTTGGGGATAAAATCGGTGGGCAAAAGATATGTGGGGCATATTTCACGTATTCAAATGCAGGGCTTTTGGTGGGAGGGAAGATACTGGGGTGTGTAAATAGTGAAAATACACTTGTGGGTACACATATGTATGTGTTTGTATGTATATATATATATATGTATACATGTACATATATATGTATTTTTTGTTTTGTACATATATTTTTTTGTGTAGGTTTTTGTATGCCCTGTATACAGGTCTTGGTAACATATACGTACATATATGTGTTTATATACATAAACATATACATACATATATATCTATTATGGGCATGTTGGGCATATGGGCACATAGTATATAAACCTTCTATGTTCATGTTGACTTTGGTAACTTTGATTGAGTTGTTTATTTGTTGAGTTAGTTGTTCATCTATAAAGACGGACCTCCCATTAAGAACGCAGCAGAATTCGTCCATTTCATTATTCCACTTAACTATATTTCCCGCATTTTGAAAGCGAATATCGTCACTCATAAGCGTTCATTAAAGCAATCTGTTACCTTCAGCAGAAGCAATGAAGGTAACACTTCCAGAAGTGCCTTTCGTTCTGCATACTCTAACAAAGAACTATCAAATTACTCTGATTTCTTGGAGCACAGGCCTCGGTTAACATACCTGACGCATGTTGCAACGCATTATTGGGGCAGTTACCCTTCAGACATGTGCTGAGGGGCGAACAGGGGAAGGTGAGGAGGTTTCATTCAACAGTTAAAAATAGCTTAGCCTGGGTAATGGGCGAATGATCTTTCTACCGCGCGGCCAGGTCTTCGATAGCTACCGGCAGCATTAGCGGCGTACCAAGGATGTGAGATACTTCAAAAGAAGCTAATCAGACGCAATGGGCCTCGGCGAAAAGGTTTCGGGTTTTGAAGACGGCTGCAAATTGAAATGGAGGACTTGGCAGACCTATTTAAAAACATATCTAAACATGATAAACATTTGTATAACGATAAGCGCACGCTTTGTTAAGACATAAGCGAAGACCCTATTAAGCCGAGTTCACCAAACTAGAAACACGGATGCTAATGGTGTACACAAAACATTTGCAAGAAGGAAAGCATTTATATTTCTATTATAAAATAGTTTTCACAAATCATCATGTATGGATGACCGACTGAAACAATCTCTTATATATGAGGAACTATAGCCCCTAACAATCAAAGTTTAATGATTTGTGTGCCAGGGAGAACATGAATCAAAGTCGTTTTATTAATGTTTTGAATTGTCTGCCGTACATTAATGTTCAGCCCGAGTTTGCTGAAAGAAATGTTTCTGGTTTGCACCAGATGGATGACAAATGAAAGCAGATGTATAGCCTGTGTACAGATGACGTATGCATCTCGAATCTGACTCTGTATAAATTACTTGTGTATGTGACACATACAGGAATTCACACGTATAGAAATATATAGAACTTCTTGGTACACATGGTCAGTTGTAAAGCATTTAATTTTTTCTAGTTTAGTGTGCTGCACATCGTGAAAAACAGGCGATAAACATGTTCTTGGTTTAAAACATGTTTTGTAGTTTACTGGACTGGACTGTTTATCTCTAGAAATCTCAAAAATGTTTAGCATTTAAACATATTTTCAATATAAAAGTCAAATGAAATGTAAAATGTTTAGGTTCATTTTAAAATGTTATCAAAAACTCTTAAAAAATCACTTGACTGGAAAAAAATAAAGATTGGCTTACAGTAATCTATGCACGCATAAACAACCCACTTACATTAATGAGAAAAATCCAGTATAGTTTTAATTAGAAGTCACATTGTAGTTAAAGCGACACTTATCGTTTTAAATATCAGTGGCTTTTTTTAATCTAGTCGGTAGCATGTTCATGAAGAATAAAGAAATATGCCTTCCTTTTCAATCATACTTTTAATGCGTACGTTTTTAATGTCTTTTAAAGCTTTTGGAATTTACTCTAAAGATATTTAATGCAGAGCCACTTTTTACACAATAGCAGCCTGTGTGCTTTTTAAGGTACAGTGCACTACGCATCCTTAATTTATTACGTTATGCATAGAGTTACTACAGTATTAAATTAGCCGAATTATTGAACGTGGTCATTAGACTCATCGTCTCCACTGAACGATGGTGCACACGTCTCACTCCACTGGAAATCACTGGAGCTTCTGTCTGTTGAATTATATGATAACACATCGACGCAGCTGAGCAGGCCAGATGACACCACTGGCTAACAGGTGGCACGCGGCCCGTAGCTGAAATTAGTGTGATCTTGTAAGGTCAGGTTTGTTTTCTCACTTTCTTAACCCCAAAAACAAAGATTAAAATGCATCTTTTTTTTCTCCGCCTGAGGAACGCCAGGAGGGAGAGGCTGAATTCTCCTAATGAATACATACATTTGTTGGAGATTTGTACCCATTTTTTCCAGATTACATTGGGCACCTTGTTGCCAAGACAACAGCAATTAGCAAGAACTGGGTTACCAGGCAGACAGTGGCTACAACAAAGTACACATCGTAACCATAGAAACCAGGGTCAGGCCAGCAGTACGGGCTTGTCTTCGCATGTGGTAGGAAATATGTATGTTTGGGCCTTATATTATCATCAGCATTGGTAAAACAACACAGACATTGTAAATGTTAACATATGGTCCATGGCCCCCTCTTAAGCCTTTTGTTATAATTAAACTGAGGTTAATGTTTCACCAAGCCAATTGACTGACACGAATTTCTGTTGCTATTTGTATTGCCCGCTCGCCGTTAATTCAAATATTGACCTCATCAACCTGTTTAAAGCTTATAGATAAACATATTTTATATTATAGATCATAGATGAACATATTTTATTAACATATTAACAGATAGATGTCCAGCACTAAACATAGAACCTTCTGATTTAATGCTTTATAGAGAATGTTTTATATATATATATTTTTTTTACATTTACAGTAAATATATTGTATTATATTATTAATTTTATAGCATTGGATGTAAAATGAAACAATAATGGAACCTGCAGTTTATGCTAAATTTAACTTTTCTCAGCCACTTTAACCAGCTGTTTCCAAAGTCATTTTTAGTGGATGTATATAGTGAGATCTTCTCTCCAAACAGGTGTTCTAACAGAAAAATCACAGATGTAGTGCATCACATTAATATTTTCCACCAGTTTTAATGAAGAAACTGTTTAAAAGGCTTTTGTGTTCTATTTAATTTTAATTTATCCATTGTTTTATCCTTTAAAACCTGATAAAGTAGTTATATATAGATAGATAGATTTTGTATATTTATAGATATAATGTTTTGCTCGATACAGTAAGTGTGTGTGTGCTATCTTTTTAAAAAT
>JAZGTK010006454.1:0-20787 GCA_036877625.1 Ambastaia sidthimunki
GAGCTTGACACCGCTGTACTACATCATCTGTCACATGATCTCATAAGTTACCAATCAGCTGCGGCTTCATCCAGAAGCATCATGTTCATTTTGACTGATGGGGAATGTGCCTTCTTAAATGTCTGAGTGAAGTAGATCTACAATGCAACTTTCAAAAAGTCTATCTATTAAAGTATTTTTATTTTAGTTTATAAAGTGTTTTTCTGAACAGTGTGGAAGAAATCACTGCTTTACATCAAGTTGTATCTTCTGCAGATCAGTTGCTTTAAACCAAAAATTTTGTCATCCTCTGTCATCAATGTTGCTCATAACTCGGATTTGTGTTTGTAATGTTAAAATAGAGATATGTTAAAGCTGTTGTTTTGCATTCAATTACAAACTGCATAACTGCATGAGGAGAAATGAAGGATATATAGTGGGAAAAGAGATAAAAAGGTAAGAAATCAAAGGATTCGACTTACCACAAACCTGCTGTTGACCTTCTCCAGAATCTGTTTCTCATTGAGGGCCATGGCCTCCCCCTTCCTTTTCTTTATTCTTTTCTTCTCCAGCTTTTTACAGGCATACATTTTGCCTGTGGCTCTCACCTGGCACGCACACACCTGGGCACAGAAGGACAGGTATTATCACCACATACACACTACTACATAATTCCTACTACAGAATTAGTCTTGCATTCACATATCTATTAATAGGTTTACAAAGAAGCTTATTATGACCAAGTAGACAGGAAGACAAAATCTGACTGGCCAAATCACAGTTCTTTCTTTTTTATTGTAATTCAGGGGCAGACAGTTTGAAGTTGCACAATAACACAATGGCAAAATTAAAGCTGCAATCCCAAACTTTTTGGTAAAAGAAAAAAAAGATAGTTATTGAGCAAGTACATTACAGATCAGTTTTCACTGATCTTTGGATTTCACAGGAAATGTTGGTTGACAACATACATATAGAAAAGAACAAAGTAATCTGCAATTTTACGTTTCAAACAGAGAAAGTTACAGATTGCAGCCTTAATTATGACTTTTTTGCAAAGAAATGATTAATTAATATAACAGCACAATACTCTCTACACACAGCTGTACAGAAATCAGGAAAATAGTGGAAAATGTATACAGATTTTAATCATTTCTGTCCATCTAAAAGTCCTGACAGACTAAAATCTGAGTAACTACTCCATATTAAATCTGGAATGTGCCTTCCAGTTCAGTGTGTAACATGCATCAGTAAATAAACAGTGGGTATGCTGGGGCTGAGAATACAGAGCTATGGACTTCCTTACCGGATTGCAAATCCAAACAAATAAAAGCATTTTCAACAAAGACAGTCATAATAAATCAACACAGGTCATCATTGAATTTCCTTACCTCCCCAAAGCCTCCTTTCCCCAGAACTCTATACTGCCTAAAAGTGTCTTTTGTGATTGGCTGTCTGAAAAAAAACAGAACCAAAACATCTGATATTAAACCAGCAAAAACAGGAAACACACAGTTGAAAGTGTGTGTTACGCAAACTTATGCACTTATGCACTTATGCAAAGTTTATAAATCCGATATTTGGCACTGACTGGAATGCTGTAACTGTAACTTGAACTTTTCATAACCCAAACATGATTTTTGTTTCCTAGCTGCTTTCAGCTGTTAGCAATTATATAGAAAATAATTTAACAGATTAGTGTCTGAACCTGCATTCCAGCTAAATATAATTAAGCCAAGATGAAACAAATGCAGGACATCTAGTTTAGCCCAAGCTTAGAACTTCCTTCAGTAAAACAGATGGTATGGATACAATCACGCACAAATGGTTGTGATTTCAAATAATTTTGTGTCTGCAAAAAAGCTGGTTTATGAACTTGGCTTTGTTAACATTGCACACAAATCTAATTTGGTTTGGAACTAACTACACTGTCATTTTGCAAGAAGTGAACCTACAGTTGCTGCTGTATTATTAATGCAAACATCAGTATGTTTTTAACAACACTTTCTACATAATAAAAAAATAAAAAAAAAGGCTGCAACCAACCTTTCAAGCATTTTCCATTGAAGGAAGCGGTCGAAGTACATACTATTCTGATAGTCAGCGAAGGGAGCACCACTCAAGTAGTCATGAAGAGCTCTGTAAGATTAAAGCACAGCCACCTCAGGTCGAGTAAACAGTATAAAGGATTCAAGCTAAAAACAAGAACACTTACAGTAATAACCTATAGTAAGTAACAGTAAAATCTCTTAAAAGTAACTTGTGAGCATAGTCCTCAGTGAAAAGGCTCAAACTGGGCTAAATCAGGTCTTATATTTTCTGTAACTACTCAGAACTGCTATAATAGTGTTCAAAATAGTATCCTGAACACTCCGCCCTGCCTGCCAATGGTCGGACATCTTGCCTCAAACTCACACCATTGGTTAAGCCAGTGTTACTGTAACTGCTTTGTTTGTATGAATGACCTGTCAGCATTGTTTACCTAAGGCTATAGATTTCAAGTCACAATGTTGTGAATAATGTTCAGTTTCTTACACAGACTGATCAGTTTCTCAATACAGACCTCAATATACCATCAGGAGCTGCAGGTATGAATTTTGTGTCGCTTGTATCTGTTTTTTGTTTTACTCAAAGTATTGGCACCTGAGGACTTGTATTTTATGAATCACCATGAATTCCGGTTTCAGCTGTAAATCTTTACTGTTCTACTAAAGAGACAAGTCACCTTGGATGGCCTAAAGGGTGAGTAAATTAACAACAAAGTTTCATTTTGGGGTGAACTATACCTTTAAGGTAGGATAGAAAAATGTATTTTTAATTACAATTTAAATGTCTGTAAGGTGTCTGTAAGTGAAGGGTGTTGAAGATTAGTAACTGACTTTTTTACTACAACAGGGCTCAATAAAAAAATGTGTGTGTGTGTTTCTGTGTGTGTGTCTTACTTGCGACAGTCGCTGAAGATCTCTTTGCAGGGGCTCAGTTCTAGATTTTCTCTGCATCTCTCAGCAAGACCTTCAGCTACATCCACACACTCAGGGGACTGTCACAGAAACAAAATACTCTCAGATTACTGATGCACACAAGTGCAAGCAGGATCCAAAGTCAACACACACTCACACAACTGGAAAGTTAAACCGATTCACACCTGCTTGGTGAGAAACTTCTTGATGATCTCATCTCCTCGACTCTTCCTCTTCTCGTCTGGTGTCACCTCATAATCTTCCTAAACGACAAGATACAAACAGAGATTATTGCTGACAACCAGTTATAAATAAACGTGGGGATATATACAAACCATAAAATAACACAAAATAAAACCGACATGTTTGGATTAACGTAACATCAATCTCTGCTGCCACCCCCATAGACCATTTATGAACTGTCTGATGCAAAATGCACATAAAATAGCAAGAGCTCTGTGATCTCCAATCTGATTGGCTGGCTCTACGCAGTTTCTGAGAATCAGGGTGTTCTGTATTTTTCTGTTCGGTCCACCAGGAAACAAAGTTGTGTTTAGTTCCTGTGATGCTACGAGTGACTCAGAGGTAGAACTACTCACTAGATTTGCTGAAGTTACAAATGTATTGTACTTCATTAAATTATACACACCTGTATATTCAGTTTTCTCTCAGGTTTTTATCTATTTCAGATAACAGCTTTGAAGACAACACAGAGTTCTCCATGTTAGTACCATTTAGAGTTTTGTTTGGGGCACTTTTCCAGATACTCATGAGCAGAACAGAATATTCTTTCTTTTCCTTAGTTATGTCTCCAAAATAGTACTAATAGTTCTTAATTTTAAAATAGCTTCAAAATATGTTTCTAAAATAAACAGAAATTCTAAATACAGTCTATACACATGCCATTTAATCCAGTGTTTTCTGTATAACTATTAACACAGACTGCCCTTCAATTATTTAAACATTTCTTTTATGTCAGTCTGTTACTGTGGAATTAGCCATTGCAGATAAACCCACCCCTAACCAGCACATAAAAACTAAATAAACTGTGTGTGGTCACTTTACTAAGTGGGCAGATCTTGGCCACAGTAAGCTGCAATCAGGACCAGACCTTAGTCTGTGGAATCAAATATCTGACTTTGTAAGACTAATGTAGACCAGACTTTGTGCTGACAGTCAAAAACCTTAAAAACTAGGAAAACGGAGACGGACTGCAGTGTATAAAGTGCACTGATGCACTGGCATCATTGTTCAACCCTGGAAAACTGAAACTACATTCACTGATTACGTAACCGTCACCTTCGATTCTGACCGTATCTATTTCTATATGCTGAATGAGGTAGAAACATCATGTAATTCTGCCTGCAAGCGATTACACAATGAATGAGTTGCACAGTCTAGCACATCCTTTCCCTAAGGGCCGTAAATGTGCCCGTGTGTGATTGTGTGTGTGTGGGGGGGGATTAATACTTGATGACACCCTCATCAACACCCCGTCCAGCTCTCATGCTCTCTGGATCCCATTACGCAAGACTAACCATGAGACCACCTGCCCCACTCTCAGCTCCTCCCAGAATGATGTAAACACACACTAACAGACACACACAAGTGCTTGTGCCCACACCAAAGCATATGTGTCCGCAAATAGGATTTCACACAAATCAAGTGTCCGCATATGCGTCACACGTCCCGCTGTATGGTACCAGAGCCACATACACATATGCCTAATAACCACACACACGCTCCACAAACCCACTGTGTGTGACTTCAGGTTGCTTGGTAACCAGCCAGTCAACACGGCAGGATTCCGTAAGGTCCTGGAGCGCCACAGCACGGAGCAGCAGCGTCACTAAATACATTGAACGTCATTACATAGTGGGGGACTGTGTGTGCAAGCGCGTATGTATGTGCGCACGACGCGTCTCCACACATACAGAGGCATGATTTCCATTCCCCTTAACACATTTGGCAACTATTCCAATGGAAGATTTAAAATAGTTCACTGAGTAATGACGGAATAAAAGAATGTTGAAAGAATGTTCCATGTTCAACACAATTCACGCTTTTTCAACAGCGTTTAATGATTGATGTTAAGCGTCGCAGGAAATGAATTTAAACTGCTAACTTTTCTGTAAAAAAAAGGAAATGTAAAGGTTAAATTTACATGAAATTAAATCAAACACTTCATTGTGTCCTAAAAAAACAGCCAGTTAAAACCATTTCTTGTGGTTACTGACATTATGGCACAAATCAATACAGCTGAACTAGTACTAAACTGTAAACATTTGTAAATGTGAATGTTACATTTGTAACCGACAGTTTTCGACGATCACTTAGAATTGCGTCTCTGCCTTTTCCCAGTAGTCTTTTAAATGGGAAATGATGGAATTTGCAAGGGAATTCACCATGCCTGCATGTTAAAGGTCATAGCATGGAAAAAAGCAGCAAATACAAACACTCACAATCACACACACAAAGAGAGAGAGCGCTCCAACCATAATAGTAGTTTGAGAACGGACCTACGTCAATGGATCTGAATGGGACAGTACACAACCAGGCCAAAACAAATGGCTGGCTGCCTCTGACTCAGGGGGAACTGTGCCAATCTGATGTGTATGATAACATCGGACTCTCTGCCTCCGCCATGATGGAACAACAAAATGTGGTCAGTGATGTGCAAATATCAGTAGTTTATTATATAAACACATCAACTCAAATAGTGTGTAGTCTTCTAGTATAAGTCCTGACACTTTTTCCTTCTCTCACACACACACAGGTCTCACACAGTGAGGACACAGACAGCACTGTCTAACTCTCCACAACAATTGAGTTCCTGCTACTTTATGACGTCAAAGCAGGCCTCAAAACCCCCCGGGCTCCTTCCTTATGGTAGCTCGCATAAGCGCACACACTCTTCCTACAGAACATATGCATACATCAAATACACTTCAATATTGTTTCCTCTTTCAATACATCTCTGTGTTTACACTCAATCTGCTGTTCAGGGTCTGATCTAGAATTGATTCTGAAACCGGCAGAGAATAATTTTGGGGGTGGAGTGGTGAACCTCGCAAAGCTTGTCAAAAACATGTCTGGAATACATATCAAAATAAAAAAGAAAAAATTATATAGTTTATATAAAAATAACAAAAATGTTATCATTTAGAATATTATTATAATTTCTATTTTATTGTAACAGGTAGTACAACATATACTGCCAGGATTTATAAATACTTCACAATTAAAATAAATTATAAATACCCAATTCCTCGTAATGACAATTCTCAGAATAAGAAACTGTAATTACCATTCATTTGAATGGAAAAAAATGTACCTTTAAATAACAGCGACCTTTCTTTAAATAGCACCCAATAAAATGCCAGTTTTAAAAGAAAAACACAATTATTTCTACAATTATCACTAATAACATTGTAATGTGGCATTTTGCCTTCATTATTTGAAAATTAGCTGCTCTTATCCCATTAGCCGAATGCTTGTAACCCAGGAGGACTGTAAAATGTTCTTATGCTTAGATTGTTTTGAACTTTCTCTTTTTTGCACACTTCTGTGAAACGCTTCCATAATGTTGCCCTAAACAGTTATACACCTAAATAGCACAAAGCTTTTTTGTTAAATATAGGAGATCCTTCCAAGACAAAATAAACTAGCCGAACACCTTTTCCAAGTCCTGAAAAACACAAATATATCGCCCTATGTTTTATGATGGTGATTTCCTGTCATGGTTTTAGGATGGTGGGGTTAAGACTGTTTGGGGTCTATAGGCGAGACCAGACAATGGCCTCATTCAGCAACCACATGCCACTGATATATTTGGGCTTAACTCTATGATAGCCCAACTAGTCATGTGGGAGGCATGTTGTCCAGGGGGACAGTGGGACTTTGCGCAGAACTCGTAGAGGGATGGCAAAGATGGAGGGGTAGAAACAACCCACAAAGATTGGTTGACTGAGAATTTAAAGAAGCTAAAATAGCACTTTGTGACTAAAAATTATTCTAAAAGATCCCGACTTCTAAACGGTCTGTTTTCAGAAGAACATAAGGCAGGTGTGTTGACGTACCATGGCATCCAGAAGCTGGATGCATCGCTGCAGCTCTGGTCTGGTCTCACAGTAGAGGCGGAACAGAAGTCTGCCGATGGGCTGTTTCTCACACAGGCTGAAGTAATCTCGCTCTGAGACACACAAGTCAACATAACATCCAGTCAGTAACAGTTCCTGCTTAATCACAGCTGCAGGGTCTGAAGTTTACTTCTTGCCAATGGTTGCTGAACAGGGAACATTTATGGGCCACAAAACTGTATTTTGCATTATTTTTATTCCAAAAGTAGTATTTTGCAGTAATGCTCATCTTGTATTTCTATTGAAATTAGTATTTAAATGGGGACTCTGCCAGCTAGAGAGAGAAACACAATGGACAATTAGGCCAAGAGCAAATCAGCTGAGAAAGTATGACAATAACAGGAAGTACAAGACAGAGTGTCGACACTAACCAATGGTTTTGCTCAATTCCGTGCACTGGCTGATATGAGGGAAGCGGAGAATCTCCCTCCATTTTTTACTCCTTCCCTTCCGTTTTCCCCCTCCACCTAGATGAGAAAAAGAGACAAACGTAACCATTGAAACAATTTCTGAACTACATCAATGCAAAATGAGTGAGTTCAGAACATGTTATATAGGCCCACATGGCCCCCTCAGACCCTGCAGTACTACACTGTGCCGCATTGCATGTTGGGTAATAGTCCACTGTGAAGTCCTTACCACTATGGGCTCTCCAAAACATCAGAGATTTGGGACAATTGGAAAGCCCTATGATCTTACAGACTCAGTGCATGGATGTAAGTACACAATCAAGTGCAGTATTTGAGACATGACCACAAAGTTTTTTTAAATACTGTGTGAGTGTGTGAAAATAAAATTGCTACTATTGCTACATTTTAAGCCTTTTTAAGATTTTAATAAATGTCCCTAGTCTTAATGTACAAAAGTTTCACCACTTTCGAAACAATTTTCCTGTTGATGTAAAGCTGTGCAGGCAGGAAAAAAATAATACTTTCAAATAACATTACAGCATATTGCCCTTCTTACGACCCAATCAAATCCCAAAGACCCACATTACTTTCTGGTAAACAGTCGGATTCACTCAGAAACATGTCACATTACGGAAGTTTAATGGATTGTTTTTAATGTCAAGATACTTTATTTGACCACTAATTAGCTTTAAACTTTATAAATTCTCCCCATGACTTTGAACATGTGCAGCATAACAAAACGTGAACATCTGGTCTCTCTACTCATGTGTATGCTAGCTTTAGTTCAAACGACATTTCTGACGTCAGCACAGGTCAAAAATATGCATTCCCTCCAGAGAGAAAAGCAGAGCTTTTCACAACAAACCATAGTGCGTTTTGCAATAACTGTTTGTCTTATGAAACGTATCCAGCGCAATAAAACTGAACTTCTATTGATGCATGTTCATTAGTTACACAAGCGTTCTGTATCACTTGTTTCACTCTGGATTTGAATTCAAGGAGAAGGGGAGGTATGGCGTTCTTGCTCTGGAATGGGAACATGCCTTGTCTAGAGAAATTGCCATCAGAACGGAGCATTTAGCCATAGAGGGCTGTGAAAAACTGAAGGTTTTCAAACACACTCACAATCAGGGTAGTTAAGGCCCAAGATCAGCCCTGGAGTTCTTTAAGTGCACACGTTTATGACATGCCTTGCTAATTAGGAGCCATTGTTTCACAAGTCAAAATACAGTTTTAACACCAAAAACCAAATATTTTCCCACCAAATGGCAGCATCATTTGGAGAAACATTAGTAAACCATCCACAAATTAAGTTTAAATTAATGAAAAAAGGCTACAAAATAAGGCAAAACACTGACTAGCCATACAAATTAGCAAATCATGGTTCATGGGCACTTTTTATCATACTTGTTGTGGGACATTAAATTCAGTGTTTATTCCTCCAAGTGTTTATATTCAGATGTGATTGAGACCCAGGCGTTTCAAACAATTCAACACACTGCAACCCAGTTTTTATACAGCTATACGTTTCTTCTCTTTATTTCATTGAAGTTCCACCTTTAGGGAAAGAAGACAATCGCTGTCACACTGTCATCTAATTAGGAGCTAGTGGACACTAGCCACCAGTCGAACATCCTGACTTTCTATTCCTTCTCTCACAAAGTCTGTCTCAGAGCCAAAAGTCAGATCAGCAAGGGTCAGAAGGCTTGTGCACTCATCCGAGTAACATAAACAGGATTCCAACTTTCTGAGAATTTCTGAGAAAGATATTTGGAGAGCTGGATGGACTTCTTGCTAGCGTGACTGATCACTAAAGGCTGGGAAAGTAAAGATAAAGTGAGGTTACAGCAAGATAAGGGATCCTGTCTCATTATTTGGAGGGGTTTGGGCATACACAGCTTCACATTCAGGCATTACACATATATGCAGCAGGCCCTCAAAAGTATATGAAAACTTTTATCCCAAAATAAAACTTGGTCATTATTTACTCACCCTCACATTCTAGAAACTGTAAGACAGTCATTAATGTTTTGCCTAAATTTTCCTTTTGTGTTCAACTGAAGAAAGAAAGTCATACAGTTCTGGAAGAACATGAGGGTGAGTAAATGATAACAGAATTTTAATTTTTTTTAGTCATAGTTTTATAGCTAAAACAGCTGAAATCTTCTTTTTGTTTGTAAATATAATTACAGATAACAACACAGACCTTGACTGACTTTTCTAAAGTCGCTTAAGCGCAAACACACGTACGCTGTAAAAACTGTTATGAAGGAAAGCGAATTCTAGCGTTTGGCATTTACAAATGCCTGGCAAACTCGCTGTGTGTCAGCACATTTAATTGTTATCGGTAACAAAGTGAGTAAGTATTCAGTCCAAGAATTCCAGCCATGGCATGAAATAGGCCACACCACTGCCAGACGTGTGTGTGTTATCTTCATATAGGAATGACACGCATTGTTTGTTGCTATATTGTAATTAAAATTCCTTAAACTTAAGTTCCTTAAGTTTAAGTTTCTAAAGACCAGCTTTAGTAATCCTGTACCCCAGCCTGGGTGTTTATTACAAACGATACTTTTGTGTAGTGCTAAATAAAGGAGAGACCTATTATATCCAAATTCATTCATATTCCAAAAATGGGGCCAATGGTGGCTAAACACTGCTGTATGCTAGATATGTGCATTTTAAGAAAGCTCTGGGAATCATCAGAAATAATGCTGGAATTCTTTATTCATTCATTTTCTGCTTGATGTCAAACACAGTCATAACGTTTAGATAAACTGTCAAATTTGAAAGGCAATTCTTGGCATGTTAAGATTTCAAAGCATTATTTCAGTTCCTTCACTGGGATCAACACCATCAGGAAAGATTCAGACACACTTGACTGAATTTATGTTTTACATGATCTTAAAAACCTTGAGATCTTTTAGAAGTTTTTAGATTGCTTTAGAAGTTTTTTAAAAGGATGAGTTGGACAAGACAGGGATGGAAAAGTAGCTAATAAGTGTCCAGCATACATGGAAACTCTTTAAATACTGTTTATATAGTATCCCAGAAGGCACTTCAGGAAGCTGGAATGACCAGTGTGTGTAGAGCTATAATGTAGATAAAGTGTGGACACTTTGCATTATGCAGGATTTTCCACAAATAACCCCCTGTCAATCATTACTTATGATCCACTAGAAGAGTGTTGTGGTGTTTGTCTACAGAAACACTGTCTTCTGTCTGTTTTTATTGTTTTGGGGAGCTTGGATTGTTTCTAGAAGGCAACCTTTGGCCAGTAGGTGTGTAGCCCGCAGCCAATAACGAAGCACAGGTGAGGGGCAGGGGGTGTGGCTTATGAAAGCATTTTGCCTGAAAGGAGGGGCTGAGTTTGAATGTTGCGTTTACAAACAGTAACTAAAAATCCTGCAAAGTTCACCTTTAAAGTCACCATGAAATCAAAATGTATTTTAATGTAATATTGCAGTGTTTATTATTACAAACTATTTATCAACACATGACATTAACATTAACCTCCCCCACAAAACAACAGATGTGTTTGACTTCACGCAGCGATGCGCAGACCAATCTGCGTCTGACTTTAATTTAGTCAGAATTGAGAAAGCACAGACGACACGGCACTATAACGTATGGCATCAAAGTACCGCAGGTGATTTAAGAGCAGATGGCTTGCTCAGCTATCGCAACCGTGACAACACAGCTATTGATGATTGGCCAGACTCACTGACGACATACATTTATTCTGACCCTACTGAATTATTAAGACCCTAATGAATTATTAAGTTCTAATACTTAATAATTCATGTTTTAATAACCGTAATAACTGTGTTTATGTAACCTTAATATGTTATATTGTGTCATTTAATAAAATAAAAGTGAAAAGAATATCCCACTTTATTGCTATTTTAATAAGCTTGTCTTTAACTTTTTATTGTGCAACAGCACATAACTAACTCAAAAGTTTCTGGTTGCTACATTTCAATCCAAATGGTTATCTGACAAATATTACATATAATCCACTTTTTATCTGCAATAAAATACATACAAACACTGCACGCGCGTCACTAAGCAAGCAAGCAGCATGTGTCTGACTTGACGGCTCCAATTTGACCTTCCTTGACTGTAAATTTTGCAGATCGGTCTGCACAGCACCGTATGAAGTGGAACACACCTAATATCTCTTGATGACGTCGGGTCTATATTGACCATTCACTGACCACTGCACTACCCATCCAACTTCCAACAATCCAATCATTTCCTAAAGAACAAAATCAAGTTCACAGTCAAATTCCAGAAGCCGTTTCGCTCAGATATGCATCACCATAACAAAGAAAAGACAGTTTCATCACGTTTCATTTAAAAAATAAACACACATTTAACATACATCTTTGCTCTTTACATATCTACTAAACTTGTTTTTGATGAGTTTTTCATACACTTTTTCTGGCAACTATACAGTACACTCGTTGTACATCAATACACTAAAATGCCATTATAGACAGGAAATTAATTATCCCTTAGTTTGCATTTTTACATACACATCAAATGCGTTACTATTCTTCTCAGAGGCAGATGCTTAAATGAGCATCTGTATGCACTGAAGAATTAGTAAGCTCATTTCATTTGTTCCAGCAGGCTCGTTTAGGCTACACCCTTTTGTTTCATGTTTGTTTTATGGTCATTACATCATCTTCTGCATGATATAAAAATGTTGCTCGTCACGCATCTGGTTGCCGCTTCTCTCCACCATCCACTCCCGCGTGACGGTAACATGTCGTAATTTTACTGCCGTCGTCATTTTACTTGGTGATTCAGTTTTTAGAGAGAACATTACAACTGGAAATAAATGGGTATTATATAACAATTTAAATAATAGGAAACTTAGTTGTTATAGTAACGACAACTGTAAAATAAAACAATAGAATAAATTGAAGAACCTGTGCAAGAAATTACACTGACACGTCTGTGAGCGTCTCAACATTAAGGATCTGTTTATTGGCCGCAGCCCACAAACCGAGCACAGCACACTTTATGACACAATTTTATGCCTCAGTATGTAACAGCCAGGCCTCAGAAATTGCAGCGTAGTTTCTCTTTAAATATATTCTGTAAGATAGAATATATAGTTGTATTTGTAGTATACTTTGTACAATGCAGAACTATTTTTACACCTTAATGAATAGATGATTCTTAAAGCTGCAATCTGTAACTTTTGCCTCTCTATCGCCATCTCTGTTCAAAACATAAAATTAAATTACTTACAATTCACTTGCAGTTATTTTCTTAATGCGGATGACGAGTTTAAATTCTAAACAACTGCTGTAAGAACAAGTTACAAATGCTCCACTATTCCAGCACCCACACACAAAACACAGTACTACTACTTTCTGTTTACAGACGTTTACAGACCACAAGTCAAACCAACATTTCCCGGGAAATTGGAACGACCGCTCAAATCAGTATTATAAACCTACCGTTGCAAATGATAGGAAGGTAAGGAGACAGTTTTGAACACCAGTCTGTTATGTACTTGCTCAAAAACTGATTTTTGTTCATTTTTTAATTAAAAAAAGTTACAGATTGCAGCTTTAACAAGAAAAGGTTTCAGACATCACCAGAGGTTGCAGACTTAGATTAGGTTCTTGTTATGAAGAGAATGAATGACACTCAAGAAATGAGTTCTACAGAGCTTCTGTACATTCCGAATTGAGCTGAGAGTACTACATTCTTATTGACAGTCAAATTACTCAAATATTTAACAAATAAAAACGCTAGTCAGATGAATGTACAGTAGTGTTAACTATTCTGAATGACAGGTGTCAATCTACAGAGTTTTCTTGAAGTTCTGCTGCGAAAGATTCTTTCTGGGCCTACATGTGACAAATGAAGCTACGTTACTGTAGATGTGACCAGTTTTGGCAAAACAGTGGCACGAAACATGAGGGAATGTCTGGGCTTACAGTTCAAGTGTCCAATAAAATACTTAAGAAAATACCAATAACTTACTACACAGCAGCATATATGCACCCAAATGCCACAAATGCTCGGCTACATCTGCGCTAAACTGAAGTAAATGACCCGTGACTGCTTGCAGATCTCATATTTGCTGCATTTAACACCTGTGTGACAGCAGAATCATAGTTCATTCAAAAGCCCAAGAGGCATTTAAAGTGCCCAATCTGCTGGATTTTAATCATGGTCTGGTAGAAGAAGTGCTTTAGAATTATAAAAGTTTGGTGAATGGCATAAGATGAACAGAAACGCATCCGACCCACCACAACCCAGTTTCACTTTCTGAGAACAAAGCGATGCTTCTGTTCAGACTCACACTGTGTGTGTGTGTGTGCTCTGTGTCTGGGTAAATATGCACGTGTGACCGTGTGAATTGAGAGGAATCTTTGCACACTTTGATTGACAAGAAATCCGCAATGCAGCAGGGCTGCTATTTACTTGTATGGTTACAGAGTTGATCAGCCGGGTAAGGTATTTTATTTCCATCGGCATCATGGTAGACTACCACCTTGGCAGCTGGTTACTATGGACAGCCAATTTATTTATAATCATTAGATAAACTGTTGACGCAAAAATGAAAATTCTGTAATAATTTAACTTTTTGTCATTTATGTAGTTTCAAACCATGCATTTTATTTTATTCATATATTTTTCTGTGAAATACAAAAAGAGATGCATTATGGTGATTTTTTTTCTTGACAAACGTGGTTCCTACAAACATAAGTCACATACTTTTATTAACAGTATTTTATTTATTTTAATGTTTAATTTAAAGTACTGATTTAGTTATTTTAGTTATAAATCAAACTAGCTGCATAATATCTAGTTTATATTTAGTTTATATTTAGTTTAAATTCTCCACATCATATATTATTTGTTAAGTTCAGACTGCACTATAGAAAGCAGTTTTATGGTCGCTGCTGTGCATGCACAGAGGCTGTCAAGTGCCTCGCAACACTCTGTGGAAAGCTCCTCCCCCAAAGAATCATTAATTCATATTAACTGAACTGCCGCATCTTGTTAATTCTGTAATCTTTGACAATATTCAATTCTATATGGCATTTTAAAGTTGCAAAACTGCAGCAGGTCTTGTCGTCTGCAAGATCACTCACAGTGAGCTTTTGCTGACTGTATTTCTCACTCGGTTGTTCATCCACACAGTCTCTTTCTTGCCTGTTCAAGAGTTAACCACATCCTGAGGAAAACGAGAAAAAAAACGAAGAAAAAGAAAACAACCGCACATGCACTATATTGATTAGATGTGAGCACAGGTTTTTATGTGGTTTCCTCTGAGGTAGAATGTGTCTTAACGTTTAGATCAATATGGCTAAATAAATATTTTGAAATATAAGAAGAAATAGTGTGTAAAGCACAAATTGTTTTAAAGTAACATCGTCCAACAACGATGGCAGCTCTAAAGTTTCAAAGGCAATGTTTCTTTTGTCTCTTGATCTCATTGTGATCTCGTTGCATTATGATTGAGGTTCTAAAATAGTAAATGTAGCTGGAGGTAACCATAAACAACAGGCAGAAAGTCATGCAGGAGGGGCCAATGCCTTGGTGTGTTATTGGCTAAAGACTATATATAGCAATGCAATAATGCCTGCCTATGATGCTAAACGTAAATTATTAACTATTACATAATTATTAAATAAATTAACAACATATATGATATACAAGGTTTTCAAAGTAAATACAAAAAGTTTACAACTATACATCCTTTAAATAGTATATTAATATAAAGTATATTAATATAATAAAAATAAAGGTAATATAAAGGTAAATTACGGTATTAACTCCTATATCTTAAAAGGAAACTGTGTAAATACCAAAAACAACAAATCTGCATTGCAATGAAGCAATCCAAACAGAGGGGTGACTTCACTTTACATCCCACACAAGCAAGTTCACACGCAAGTTTCACACATCTCTTGTGCTCTCATGGCTGATCAGCAGATGCACAACAGGAAACACTGACAACATTCAAATAATAAACACTCTTTATGTCAGATCAACACCACGCATGAAGAATACACGCTTTGTTGCATGTTTACACGCGCACCCACGTACTCATCTTACTGAGAACAAAGCTAAAGTATATATAGATAAAATGCATGCAAACACAGTGGTGCGGGATAGAGAAACAGTCTGTTCTCATGATGGTGATACAGCCGTTTCTTGAAAGCTATTTGAATTTCTGCCACATAGTCAAATAGTGTTAAATGCAAATATATCTGACACGTAATCATGTAAAACTATGGTATTCATTTGAAGTCATTAATATTCTAACAAAGTGTTTATTGATAAACATGTCTACTAGTATTAACATATATTACTTAAATAAACAAATAAAAATTAAAACTGGGGATTGTGGTTTTTATACCATGCCTGTTAGCTTTGGGCCCATCTACATGCTAAGATGTGTACAAGTCATTTATAACATACAGTGTGTGCACTTAAAATGTATAAAATGTAATGGACCAAACATTTTGATGATTTTGATCTTAGAGTCTCACTATTTTGATACATCAATTGTCACGTGTTTAAGTAAATTATAATAGGTCAATTATTTTTCAGAGACCTGATTCATTTTGTGCACATTCACTTTTTAACAATTATATCACAGTTAAATGAGTTAGAAATCTTCGTTTGTAAAGACATCTGAATGTATGCATTAAATGACACCAGGTAAGCCTACTGCTGCCCTAAAAACAAGTGAAAGCTCGTTTTCATAGCCGTTTATACCTAAGATAATAAAAAAGTGCTCTTTTATTACTGAGCTCATATAAAGAATGCCATACCTCAATAAAAGTATCAAGTTAACTGTGCGTGTGCAGCACATTTAATGATTTCAGAAAGTGATTTTTAGTTAGAGGAAAAACATCAGTATTTTATGTTGCCACAAATGGTCTTATACAAATGACAAAAAGAAAGCTAGTTTGGTGGTTAAAGCTTTTTCAATTATAGTTTGTACATAGTTTTTATACTTTTGTTTCTACAGGAGGGTTGTGACCAGGTATAAAAATGAACAAGGGGAAAAATGCCCTGTGTGAAATGTGGGGGCAAAAACTTGTAGTAAACCCCTCAGTGTAGTTGTGGGTTTAGTCTGGGTTGAATAACTCTGTATAGACTATAGTGATGGGTGGCTGTCTATGCATTTGCCTTAAAGATGAGTACTGTTGTGAAGATAATGTGGAGGTAATATAAAGTGTTTTGACTGTACTGAACTGTATAATCTGACACAGAGCATTTATTGTGTTATGATATCTTCTGCATGTAGTGCTAATATTTGCTTTTGAATTTTAATTTTATAATTACCAGCAATAATCCCTCAAAATGAACATTTATTTCAATTATTTGATTCAATTAATGTATTTGACATAACTAGGTAACAAGCTGTGTTTCTAAAAACATAATAGGTAAAAAAAAGGCCACTAAAAGAAAAAAAAAATGACATGATGGGTATTTATTAAGGCAGTGGACTTTTAAGCATATAATAATAAACAGAATGAAATTACATTAAACCTGTGACTTTGTTCGATTTTAAACTAAACAGAGACGTAATTTGTGTTGGTCCACATCAAACAGAACACACAACCAGCTTCCAAAAGACGCCCAACGTGTTAGAGACTAACAAAACCTCCACACAGCTGGTGTTTATTTAACTCAGCTTTACCACGGGCTGGACTACTAGCGTTAGCCAACACAGTCTGGGTGCAGAGGACAAAAGTGACCCAACTACCTGTAATAAGTTAAAACAAACCTGCGCTATACATAGTCAGTCTCCTGGTCCATATGCTTATGTGTTTAAGGGCTTCTCCAAGGTGTGGCTCCCTCGACCTACAACAGAAGCCTTTGTGCCACAGGATGTAAAACAGTGCCGCCTTTTCCAAAGGTGAAGGCCAGGACTATTGGAGGAAAAGGCCTTTTGTTGAAATGTTCCAGTGTGATGTGGTCATTTGTCTTTCATTATTGCTTTAAGGGCACTTGCTTCAAACAGCTCTTCAATGAACTCAAGAACAGCCAATAGAAACTCAGCAATCAGGTCATACTCACTTTAGCTCAACTTAACAGTGAGTCACTTTACATGCTCTTTAGCCAAAAACGAAAACTCTGTTTGGAGCAACATGTGGGTGATTAAATTATTAAAGATTTAGCGGTACTGGAGAAATTAACCCTTTAATAACCTGACAATATGTAAGGTTGTGTCAATGACTTAAGCTGATTTTAGCAGGTAAAGGTCAAAGAACAGATGCTTTGCATCACCAACACCTTTTACTCGTGATCTGGTGTCTTTTTCAATACATGTGTCGTGTGCAGTAAATATAAAATTATCAAAGACAATCTTATATTCTTATAAATACTAAATACTCTTTTCTGGCATTGTAGAATTTTTACAATGAGCTCATTTTTGATAGTTATAAGCATTTTGTTGTGAATTTAAAGGCATTCAGTTGTGGCTCTTTGTAAAAGTGCCTAACACAGCATTACAACTGACAGTCAGTCCTAAAGCTTTTTGTGGTAATCTGATAAGGAGGAAATGAAGAACTGGTGGGAAGGCTACATTTCTAAAGCTGTTGAAATATTAAATATTTTACGATACTGATCTTCACTGTTACTTATATACTGTATCCTCAATGTGTCTATATCTGATTACAGTACAGCAGGAAGGCAGTTTTTTTAATCTAATAGGCCGCAGGGTATTAAATTCCAGTTTTATTCAAAGCTTGATTACTGTACATACTGTAGATAACTAAACAACTTGGTCATAGAATTAAAGGCTATGATGTCATTCTTTTGAACAAACCCTTCACCCCAGGTAACTTTGGTACAAATTGGCTCCCAGAGACTTATAGTAAAAAAAGAAATCAACATGCTTAGAAACACTCTGATCACCTTAGCAACTGCATAACAATGCTCTGGTAACTGCTCAAAACACTCTACCATTGTGGTGGAGAGTTCTGCATGGGTAACCTATACTCCACAACTAATTCAGGTAAAGTCTAAATTACTAAAGTCTAAAAAAATCTAGTTACTCTCTAAGCCACACAAGCAGCCTTGCATTCATAATTGCATCAAGAAAACTTCTGAGCTGCTTCTGATCTGTGTGACAATATTTAGCCTGAACGTTTTCATAATGCAAACTCTGTAATTTCTTAGTTTTGTAACATGAACAAATGGCCTCTTTATTATTCTCGTGGATCTAGCACAAGCTAAAATTGACACTAGTTCCAGAAACTGGATGAGAAATTGGTGGCCAATTAATGTGTCTGATTGTTATTATACAACTAGGGTTACATCAGTGTATTTTTCAACAATAACACTGAATTTTTAACAAACACCGGAACAGCTTGTGACAAACATCTGATATACATTCAATTAGTTCTCCTCAAGTCATGCATACTTAATGTGACATTTGATAATCACCAGAATTAAAAATAGCTTTAAGCTTGGGGGCAAAATCTGTTGGTGCACACACACACACACACACACACACAACCAGTACAAGTGGGGTCGGAGGCAAGCACATTAACTGGGAACACAGTGTGTGACCTCAGAGCAACTCAGCAGTGATTGTGAAACAGCATATGAATTATGACAGTGAGTGTAGCTACATCAGCATCTGTACTCTTGTATGAAAGTCAACACACTGTACACAAATACAGCAGGCTTTTTTTTGCCTTTTTAAATCTATTGAGGCACATCAAATGTCTGTTCCCCAGGCCCACCTGACCAATAAAATCATACTTCATATTTTAGGCATACTCTACAAACTAATTTTAATTAATAAAAACATTCAGCTTTGTTCCTGATTGAAAACCCTATTACCACAATATTTACAAAAACCCCAAATTATGTGAATCTCCTAAAGATCAAACAAAAGTTTCGCTTCTGACACTTGCGTTGGCGGTCAAAAATATTTTACACATAACATGTTTGCATGATGTAATGGACATACAGGTTTTGTGGGAATCGGGAAAATCATCATTTGTGTGTGGATGTGTGAATCTGTGTTTGACAGTCTGCTTGGAACCTGTACAGTGGCACAGGAATCATGAAACGCTTCCTGAGACTCAAGCCAGGTGTTGTATCGCTCCCTGGCGCTATAAATAGCTCCAGCAAGGAATGTGAGAAAGCATGCCGGTCAGACTGTCATCGTGCATGCTTTGTGCTACAATTACATAATATGAAGGCAACACAGAGGACTAGCGCTCAAAACTATGACACGCATTGTTGTCATAAAAGCGGCTAATAAAACTGTAGGAGAAAATAATAGATAGCAAAGGAGAAAAGAAGTGGGGGAGGAGCCAATTATCTCCCGATACCTGTTTCAACATGAAAGATCAGGGAGAGGCAGTCCGTACTTAGTTATCCTAAAACCTATTCTTTCTCTCTCTCACACACACACACGCAGACACACACGCGCAGACACACGTGCAGACACACACGCGCAGACACACACATACAGGTTGTCCAGGTAAACACAAGGCCTGTTATAATTACGGATATTGCCTTAAGGAATTTGACCGCAAAACTGTTTCGATATCAAACTTCAAAGCGGAAAAGCAGAACCCACTCTCAGTGGTTGTCTTGGATGGGCTGGTCAAAGCGGTTTCACTATTCCTCAGAAAGCTGAGTACTTCCACACCAGCTGTTGTTGATTTCCTCCACATCGTTGTGGTTCTGTCAATCTCATCCCGTCCGGACCCACCTCACCCTCCTCATACACATTACACCGTGTAGACTCCACCTGACTGCTCTGACGTGCTGAGTTGTTTCTGGCGTGTTGCCAAGCCGACTCTAATCACATTAGAACGGCTGCTAAGGTCTGAAAATAAGAGGAAGGGCCACACAGAATCTGTTTCTGCAGAGTGCAGCAGCAACATCTGTGGTTTCCACAGAATTTGAACCCTTGTCATTGACAAGTTCCACCCATGCCTTTCTCTTTGTGTTTATTCATTAAATATTTAGGCTAATTCGCTGTATGCATGGAACTGCTTAAAGCGGACCAATTATGCATTTTCAATTTTTTAGCTTTAGTTAGTGTGTAATTATGCCAAGCAACACATACACTACCTGCAAAGTTACAACACTCATAAGATGTCATGATTCCCAGAATCTGACTCCGCCCCCTGTGGCAACTCTATGACATTTCTGGATAATGTGCACTAGGCGGGTTGCCCATTACAACACACTGAGCCAGCTAACAAATCTGAGCCTTATATGTAATTCTGAAAGAGGGACTTTATAGAACCAGAAACTCAACAGTGCATTTTTATAAAAATGGAA
>JAZGTK010006455.1:0-20787 GCA_036877625.1 Ambastaia sidthimunki
AATTTTTATGCAGAACTATTTGATGATCTTTTTCACAACTGAACTGTGTGTGAACAAAACTGAGTAATTAGTACTGCAAACAAGACAAACAATTGGGGCCTATGGGCATCTGTTATGAACAATGATATCAACAAATAGCCAATATTCATAAGAATCATAATAATACCAATCAGGCTCTAATTTTCATTTATTTTTGTCTCTGTAATAAAATATGGTTGTTTGGGACTGTATATCCTATAGTACAAGGCAGACCTGTATAATTTTGCATACTTTAAAGTGAGCATAAGTGATCTATATGTGCCATGTTTTAGTTCATAGCATTTTAAATCGGTTTAAATGCATTTCACAACAGCAGCATTTATATATTAGTACATTTTCAAATTTCAAGCATTGTATAAAACACAATACTTCACAATCAAGATATGAGCAAGATTTAATCCTAATAGTAAGACTGCAACAGTAGATAATGACTGCATGAATATATTTTTAGTATATGTTCTCCTGAGTGAAATATCTGTATTTACACATTCTCACGATTAACTTTTAAAACAGCTTTTGAAGTCAAGTTTCACCTGGTCATGTTTGTCTGAAGGTGATAGAACACACACTTTAAAGTCAAGTGACAATTCTCAGATCTCAGACTGCAGAGGGTCTTCAAGAATCACAATTCTGCCCATATCCTTAGAAGGCCACACCATGACAATAATCAAATGATAGGGGGCGCTGTTTCTCCTAGTCCAACTTGCTGCTTTAAAGCTTTTTCCCTGAGCAGTCACGCTTTTTCAGTCCTCAGTCCTCCAAATGTCCACTAGATGATGGGAGAGCTTGAAGGAGCTTCAGAGTTTCATCTGTGGTCTTAGATCTCCATGTCCACTGGTCTTACCTCCCCTGTCTTGTGTTCCTTCACCCATAGCTCTCGATCTCTCAGAGGGTCCACGTTGTGAAGTAGCTTGTCCACTGGCTCTACAGTCTGGACATGCGAAAGCAGGTCATCATTACTCGAGATCTGCATAAATTTCGGTTAATATTAAAAATGAGTCTAAACTTACGCCTTGGTTGAACATGTCTGTCTCATGCCGTAGTGTTGTGTACTGACAAATATGTTGTCTGATCATCTCCACACGCTCTATCTCCAATCTTTCAAGCTCCTGGGTTTCAGGAGACAAAACAGGTCAATAATGAAATACATGGTTGATTCCTTAAATAGTGTGATTAAAGCTTATTGACGATATCTCCAAAAAGTGAAATGTCATTACCATCACACATTATCACACTCAATAACAAAAATCACACATACCAAAACAGGAAGTTCAGGCTTACCAGACTTGCAGTGACCATCTCCTCAAACCACTTGGACTGGGACTGATTATAGAGGTCAACACATCGCATCAGGTCATCTCCTGAGGTTACAGAATGTGTGTTATATACGGTATAGCAAAATTTCACCCCTCAAATTAATAAAAAACAAATGACCAATGGCATGTTTGATACCTCATTTAAAACCTAAATATTTGCATGGATTGTAAAAAAAAGCATGACGTTTCATGTAGCAAAATCTGAGCACACAACATTGTTGAGTTGACACACGCAAACACTTTATTTTAGGTCATCTGTTCTAGTAATATTATGTAATGTAGTCAAGATGTAAAGTATGCATATCATTTTTAAAATAAGTGACAGCACTTTGAACATTTTGCTTTACGTTTTGTCATCTTTATATTACCACATTACCACACTAGATGGCACCAAATGGAAAGGCATGTTCCTTCTAGTTACGTCAGCGGTAACAGATCTGCGTAGAAACCGTATTCAATTGTGCGTACGTTTGATTCAGGTAACAAACTTACGCAGAAAAACCGTGGATACGCCTTTTACAGCTAAAGGAAAAGTGGGTAAGTCTGACTAAACCCCGTGCAAATCACTTTTCTGCGTACCATTTGTAATAATATGAGTAGTGGCGTGAATTTTAGCAAACACACACTCTAAGATAAAATCTGTGCGTATGTACATTTGATAAGATCTAATGTGATGAAAACAATGATACATGTAAATAATAAAACTAACAATTTCATTGTGCATACGTTAGCTAAATAAACAGGCTTATTAACTTTTAAAAGTAAGAAAAATGCCTCGCATATGGTCGGTTTTGATGCCAAACCTGGAATATCATGAGCAAAACTATCCAAGGTAAAACAGACCGTGTCCAGATATGATTATTATGGTTTGTGCCGACAACAATGTGGTTGTCATGATTTAATGCTGCCAAAAGCATTAAATCATTGAAACAAAGACCAAACCACATTTTACTATTTGGCATGTCATGATATTAACATTCTTTGTTTATGTTGACAAATTTGAATAATCCTAAAGACTTTTTAATTAACTTTCATACAGTAAAACATTTTGGTGCTGTATTGGATCACAATGTCCAATATGAAAACTATCGTTCTAGAGATGTTTGGCTTGGATTGTTCTTTGACTTGGACCCTTTTGGAGAAATGACCCAGACAAGCTCAGGGACTTAATAAACACAGAGGCCCTGCAACCTCTCTTTCAGAAAGACCATAAACACCAGATGTTCTCACTCATGTCATGTATTTAACCTCATCTCACTGCGATGTCAACTATCTGGAATGTAATCCTACTGTATGTATCATCCACCAACATCTCCTATGTTCTCACACACTAAAACTATCACTGGCCCTGCAGTATTGTTTTAATAGGTATCTATATTAATAATATGACTGCATTAACTTATTGCCAATGAAATAAATGCAATATCTGTATTTTTCGTTGCTAATGGATTAGTCTCAGAAGATTGAATGAGTGAGTCTCTCATTGAAAACAGCAGGCATGTGAGATCAACCTGGGGTCTTGATGATGTCACTGACCTGCCTGGGTGGATTTCCTGCGAGCTTTTTTTATGTCCTCCTCGATCTTGCTGCTCAGTTTGATCTCCAGCTGCTGAGTTTTGAAGTCTAGATCCTTCTGCCGGTCCGTGAGAGCTTTACGTGCCTTCGAGTATGTCAGAATAGAAGAGATGAGATCAGTATGGTGTCTTCTGTGTGTTTTATTTATCTTACACCTAAATTTCAATCAGGAAGAATATACTGAGGAACATCTATAGCATGTGATGATCAACATGTTTTTTTAGAGTGATGTGGATGATCAAAGAGCTTCAAACGTGTTTCACAGTTATTTTTAATAATAAATGAACCCCAACAATTTAAATGCACTTCATATAGTTACATAGATTAGAACACAGAAATCTACATTGATCGAATCATTAACAAATGTGAATTTGCTATTCGCTGTTCTTCAAAACTTTCTATTTGTTCCACAGAAGATCATGTGTTTGCAAACATGAGTGCAATTATGACATCATTTTTCATTTTTAGTAAGTTATCCTTTGAAAAAGTTTGTTCATTGGCAGCCTAGATGAGTAAATGCTCAATAATAAGGTCATTGGTGTTAAGGGCAAAGACATGAGACTATTTATAGAAGCCCACGGGGCTTCAGAGACAGGAAATGGTCCACTGCTTCAGAAAACACGGTGGACTTTTAATAATGCATGAGAAAAATCCTGTAACTTTAGAAGAGCAAAGGCGGGCTGACTGGACTGGCTGGGCTACGGAAGACTAAATATGGCCACATATTAATGACATAGAGATATAAACACTAAAAAGCTCTTTGATATTGTATATAGGTGCATTGTCTCCCGATCATTCTGTAGAATACACTGCCAGTACTTTACCTTGTCTACAGCAGAATATCGACTGGCCAGTTGCTTCCTCAGATCAGCCATGTGGTGGTCAATTTTTTTCATGTCTTTTTTAAAGTTTTCCCGAAATGTCAAGAGAGGCTTTTCCACCTCGCTTTGAAGCTAAAGAGCAAAAAAAAAATAAGCAAATAAAAGGGTGATTTGTGTCATGTTAGCCTATTATTAAACTACAGGAAATACAGTCAGTTATTTAACTACTTGTAGTAACTACAGACTGAGTAGCGCTCCTAAAGATAAACTGGTAGAGCATTTTGCTTGCGATTCTAAGGTTTTGGGTTCAAATCCAGGGACTGAATAGTGGATGAAAGTGTCTGACAAGTGCATATTGTAATTAAACACTTAAAACAGCTAGAAGAGAAAAAAGGTCAATGGAGGGTGTGCAATACTACATAAGTACATAAGTGCATGAGGACCCAAAACATCCATTGTGTGTAATAACTGCTCAGCGAGCAAAATATTAGCGCAGACCACATTCCATACAACCAGCTGTGAGTCTATTCCCTGGCCAGCTCATTTTACAATGGGAGCATGTGTAAGGGTCTGAATTAAAGATTACAACACTCAGTGTGTTTGAAAACAATACTGCATGTTACTGTAACATCTGGTAGCTGGGAAGCTAAGAAGAGCGTACTTAGATAAACATTTCAAAAGCAAACATAACATCATGGACTTTACACAAAAGACCACAGAGCTCTCTCAAAGCTCTTATCAATATATTATGTTTGGTCTGTTCTTGATGCTGCAACCTTGTACCTTGGAGGAGAACTTGAGATGAACTTCTGCCTCATCTGCCAGGCTTTTCTTCAGCTGGGCCCAAGCTTCTCCAAGCGTGCTGAGAAGATATGGCAAGAGAGCAGGAGTTCACAACAGGTTTATTGACTGGTAGCAAAAAGCTGCATACCTCCATCAATATTGTACACTGCAATTCTTTGAGCAGTTCAGGATCTAAGCAGTATGGTTTATATTTGTCACTTATCTTAGATTTTACCTTGTAATTGAAAGCAATAAAAATATAATTGCTTAGGTCATCTGTTTGTGAAAGCTGGTGCCAATGTCGGCCAGCCTTGACTGCCTCATTTCAGAGATCTTTGGATGTTTTCTACAAAGAATTTCAAACTTAGCCCATAGCGGCCCTGCATAATAAAGCCTTTCCTCGTGGTTCAGTGCCTTGATTCAAAGGAGCACCTTGAATGTAAGACGTGTGGAATTTGACAATGTCCCACATTCTGTTATAGAAAGTACACAGAACCACACCTGTCTAGTCTGCACCTGTCTTGAATCTCTGAAGAGAAGTAAAACTTTAGCTGAGTCACAAATACAAAACTGAATATCAGTACTGTTAGTTTTAAAATACTAAAAAAAATATTACTGCTACTAATTTTGTATTCCCCCATATAAGCATCAAAGCACATTGTTTCTGGACCACTAGACTGTGGTTCCAATAAAGTGACCAATGTGAATGAGCATTTGGAAATGATAAAACCCAATTGTAAACATAAAAATATTGCATTGATAGCATATGATTCGCTACCAGAGGTCAGTCATGAGATGTCAAAAATGTCCTGCCAAAAGGTCACGGCCTGCAATTTTGCAACAATGATTTCTACATGGCAGCCAGACAAATGGTAAATTCAGGAATAAACAAAAGGTTCTGAACACAGACGTAGGAGCTGAGCAAAAAAACAATGGTCATTACAAGCGACAACACAACGGGGGTTGAGAGCCGGAATAATGGCGGGATTGTGCTGTGTGTCTTTGGGAGAGGGTGGGCGGCTCTCTGTGACATGGTCTACATTGTATATTAAACAATAAGCCTTCTCTACCAGACTTAGCAGCTGAAAAAGTCACTTGCTGGGTGTTATATTGATACTACAGTAGGCAGCAATAATAGTTCTGCAAAATATATAAGACTGCAGCAACTGCCTGAGATTTACAATTAAAAATTGGTAATAGGAGGAGGTCATTTTTGACCTAGTCAAAAATCTTAATGACTTAAGTCTTAATGGCTAGAAAAAACAGCAACATTGTCTGAAATATTTGAGGGCTTAAACGTTAAACTTTAAGGAAATATCGCAAACACAGGTAGTGCAAAACAAAAACAAAACAAATGATATAATTAACAAGTTTTTGCTTGTGTTACTACATTATACATTGTATATGTCTGTGTGGACCAATCAGAATCCAGAACCAGAACTACAGAATTTTTATTAAGCACTACATTCCTCTGAAGTTCCATCATGACACTTTGTAAACTTTATAACATTTTTCTAAGTTGTGCAGAAGAAGACAGAGCATATTTTCCCCTGCCTGCTATTTCTGATACTGTTTTCCCCCAAACATTCTCTGAGGAAACTCACCCCTCCTGCTGGGCTGCGAGTGGGATCTGAGAGAGCTTTGACAGATTCTTGGCATACTCCTCCTCAATCTTGACTCTACAGATATAAAATAAAACTATCAACGTTGTGTTAAGTGAACTAAAATGTGCAACTGGATATATGATACACTTTAGAAAAGCATCCAAAGATGCTTCAGTGATGAGGCCAAAGAACAGATGTTGTCGTGACTTTTACACGCTATGGTCATTTCCTTCCCAGACTGTAAGTGAAATGTTTTTCTTCAGGGAAACTGACCCTTCACGTGACCTCTCACACATTACTATTGTGGTTCATTCGGAGGCCAAATCTCTGTACAAACAAACCTAGAAGGATTAAGAGGATGAAATAAAAAGCGAACATGTCTATAAAGTTTATTTAAATCTGATTTGATTTAATATGACAGCATGAAAGAATACTGTAAGAAACAAAATACAAGAACAATCATCAAATCACTTAGCTTGTAAATACCTAGTCAACAGGACATTTGCTTATTATAAATAAAAAATAGCCTTCCTGTAGCTCAGCTGGTAGAGCATTGTGTAAGCAGCTCAAAGGTTGTGGGTTCGATCCCAGGGAATGCAAAAAAATTGTATTACAGTGAATTCCATACATTGAATGAATGGAATTCACTGTAAGTTGCTTTGGATAAAAGCATCTGCCAATTGAATAAATGTAATGTTTTAGTCAAGGCAACAACATTAATATCCATAATATCAATTTAAGCAATTATAGATAAGTGTAACCCACAATTTTACTGAAAACAGCAGGCTGTGTGTTTATTTTAGACAGAGCTGTTGTGAGATGACAGTCTGAAGTTTACCTTTCCCGCATAAACTCTGCCATCTCTTTCTGCATCTGTTTTCCCTTCAGTTGTTTTTGCAGTAAAATCTCAAATCCTGAGATGGTGGCATTTCCCTGTGGGTCCTTTTTGTCTGCCTGGATCAACAGACAAAACACAAGAGACGTTTCATGCGCACGGAATTGTGCTGAGGTCGCACAAATTTGTTAAGAAGGATTTTGTGTCATATTCCCAAATGGAAGTTTTCACTGGCCCCCATGACAGGACGACCAAAGGAAAATCTGATTTTTACAGATACTTCATATAAAGTATTCAGTTAAATATTAGGAAAGTCAGTGTCTGAGAATCTGTTTGTGATCTTCAGAATGATGCACCATCACATCTTTGTGGTTTTAGTGATTCTTAGCAAGTTCTTCCTCACCCAAAAATAATCACAGTAGCTCCACTCATCTGGCTTAAGCAGCTGCTGTTCAGACGTGTGCAGGGGAAGAGGGAATGTCACACAGTTGATCTACAAACACAGAAAGGAGAGGAATCACCCAAAAATACCAGCTCACAGTGGGATATGGAACAACACTATGGAAACTTCCAATAAATTTCAGCCCTTTAATTTCAGCCTTGAAGGATTTACTAAACTTATTCAAAGGGTCAGCAAGTAAACAGTAAAAGTAGTAGCAAAATACTTTAAGTTTATGTGAAGTGACGTGTTGCCAAGTGTGATGACCCATACTCTGAATTTACCCATCCAAGTGCACACACACAGTAGTGAACACACACACACTGGGTGACTTGCTCAAGGGTCTCACCTCAGTCGTGGTATTGAGGGTGGAAGAGAGCACTGGTTATTCACTCCCCCCCACCTACAATCCCTGCCGGACCCGAGACTCGAACCCACAACCTTTGGGTTACAAGTCCAACTCTTTGACCATTAGGCCACGACTGCCTAATGATGAATATTAAACACCATGACTGAATATGTCAAGGTGTTTAATATTTAACTGTAAATGATTTACAATTATCATTTTAAGTTAAGTCTAGGTGTATTTACAAATGTAAAGTGCTTACACTATGGCATGTAGAATTTCTTACGAAAGTTCATTCTCTTATATGATAAAGATGCTACCAGACCGGCCACAATCTGTTGTCAATCACAAACACATTAGCTTCCACCCAAGCCAGTAACCAAGTGTGACTGTAACCATGGTTCATTGCAAAGGGAATGAGAAACTGAGGGTTTATCATTTTAATTACAGAAACTAAGGCAATACAGTTCATGTTATTTTAATAAACGGTCACTGGGTGTGATCTGTTCTTGTGCTGTAAACAGACTAAATAAGCAGTGACTGTTTAAGCAAGTCTTTCAGAAAAACATCTGTTTAGCAATTAGAAAACAGCTGGAGCCCATCCAGCTGCTTTTAGACTTTAAACAAAGAAAACATAAGTGAAGTCTGCACACACTGTGATATTTACTGGTACTAGTATGTATATAGTGGCAAATCACAGTTTACATCAGGTTATTGGTTTCATGTTAGTATAGTTTTATAGTCTCTGCTTTTGAATGCGTTTACTTGGAGCCATACCAACCGTGTGCTGAGTTCCACATGTTCCTGGGTCATCATTTTTGATGGTTGTTAAAAAACATTCATGACAGCCAATCAAATCATAGGGTTAGGTTTAGTGCTAATGTTAGGTCTAGAACTGAGTTAGGGGCTTGTACACTCTTCTTATCAAGCTATTATTTTCCTCTAGTTTAACGGATAGGTTATGATAAATTAGATTAGATTGGGTTGTAACTTAAATCCAATGCATTTTTAATTCAATAACATATTTATTTACTTGAAGCAAAACTGCATAAGATGTTCTGTTTTTTCATGTTTTAAGTGTAAACATTTTTATGCATTTATGTCTATTTTATAATTTAAGTTCTAAAATATATTTATTTTATTTTTGGTTAATATATTTGCAGTACACCACTTCTCCTTATTTTAGCAATTCCCATCTGTTTCCTTTCTAAAGCACAAACTGTATCCTTTGCTATATTTGAAGTGAAATACATCAACTTCCATTAGGGCTGACATTGCCACCTAAATGGATGGAGGAATGTCATGCTGACTTACATAAACTGGCAAAGAACACCCACCCCAAGTGTTCTTTTGGGTGTTGCCTAATATTTTAATTCTTCCCAGAATTCACATTATTGGCCCTCATGTCAGAATTGGCAACTCATGTCCCACTTCTGGTTTGTGATGTTTCTTTACAACTTCTACAAACTGGACTTTTCTGGATACACAGAAATATGTATTAATTTCTTTCACAATGATGCAAAGTTCCACACACAAATTCTTCTGTGAGATAGACTTGCCTACAGTGTTGGGCAGATGTTGAAGGTCAAGCTTAAAGTGGATACTATGAGAAGTTTAAGAGAATGAGATGTGTCTGCATTCCCTGGAGGGAAGAAACAGAAAGAATAAGCAAGTTTGTTGGAGATGTTAAGATGTTTAAAGCACAAATGGTATAAACATTCCCATCCAGAAGTTATGTCAAGCTGTTGTCCACACAACCTATAAAAAACAGATACAGATCTTTGGCTGTGCTTATTTAGCTTGCAGTCTTGCTATATTTGAATTATACAAAGACAGTGATTATCTACTGTTGAATCGCAATGTGCACCCCAGCTAACCCTTGTTCAAAGCATCCTTTGTGTGTTGGAAGAACTTCACATCTTAAGCGTACATGAAAGGATCTGACAGTTGGCACGGGCCGGTTAATACTGTCTTTTGTCTGCCAGTCTGTCAGTCTTGAGTGGAATGTGTTACTGAAAAGGCAGTAGAAGAACAGAAAGCTAACAATAATCCATACGGGGTTAGCATTAGGCATTAGAGTCCTAGTTAAAAAGACCAGCATTACTGGTTACCAGCATGTGTATTTGATGCTAGTCCCTAGCAACAAATGCTGGTAGGCTGGTGTTCCTGTTAGGCTTCTTAACTGGCTTAACTAGCAACCAGCAACTAACTTCTTTTAGCAGGGATGGCAGTTGTAAATACCATAAAGATGGGTCTAAAATATTAGTAGAACATACAGAAAAAAAACAGTAGATTCCAAAATAAATTCTAAAACTAACCAATCAAAAATTAATCAAGAAACTAAGAAACTGTTATGTATATTAATCTTGCAAATGTTGTTTACTGTTTACATATCCTTGATCATGCAATGTATTTGACTGCAAAAGTAAGAAGAGTTTTTATCATTATCTTATATGTACTACCTGATAACCTGTGAATAGCTCTTTGTGACTGTGATAACCACTGAGTCAATGACTGGAAAGTCAGAGTCTGGAAAATACCAGTCTAGCTGGATCTTGTAATAATATAACAAAAAGTTTCATCCTCTCACAGTTTATTTATATATATCTAAGTTTTCTTCTTCTATGAGAATGTTATCACTGTTATCCTAACAGTGCCTTATATAGACAAACTTAGCTGTTCTATGTAAAATCGCAAATGTATTGAAAGTTACGTTCAAATGAGCATTTATCTGCATATCTGCCTTGCAGTATAACATAACTACAGACCTTACCACGCACAAAACTTTTTGCTTATCAAATCTGTTTTGAAAGGTTAATATTCCCCAGCATAGTGCAAATAGATCTGCATGGCTTGATTATCAATTGAACACCCCATAAATGTCTCATAAACATCTATTTATCCTTATTATGCATGACCCTATTGACTTCAGCTAAGGCAAGCAGTCAAGTGCTATAATTGCTCAAAAAACACTGAACGTCTCTCTCGCAATGTGCTTTTCCCACTGCAGCATTCATTAATCCATGGCACTGCCTCTGTTGCCATGGTAACTGAGCATGTGGCATCTCTGTTTTCCTCTCCATGCCGTGGCTCTGTTGTGCATCGCTCTGAAGCTACACGGACCAGGAAAATAAAAGAAACTACTGCTCTACTTAGTCACAAATCAGAGCCTCTCTTTCACACCACAGAATGATGTTTCATCATTAATCTATAATGCGGTCACCGAGTACATGAAACACAGGTATCTGTTTCTGCAACAAAGGTCTCTGTTTGCATTGCACAACACAGCAAATAATGACCTGAGATTTTAGGAAAATGTGGACTTCCTGTGCCTCTATTTACCCTGTTGATGTGCTGCTGTGGGTGTTGCTGTACTTACAGTTACTGTGGATTCCCGCTCTGGCTTCCTGGTGGGTAAGGTAGAGCCGGGACTCTGAGGAAAAACATAAAACCCAGTGTCAAATCTTCTCTCCCAGTCAGACATGTCTGTGAATGTGTTGACAGTGTTACGAAGCAGCTCCTGCTGGCGCAGTCAACGTTGCCTGAGTTTGGGAGGAGGTGCCACATATGTTTGTTTGTGTGACGCGAGTTGCTACCACTATATAACTTGTCATCCCCACCCTGATGTATTCAGGGATGAAGTAAGAGGAAAAAGGAGTGGGTGGTGAGAGAGCTGAAAGTTGGCAGCTATAGAGTGGATATTATACTATGAATAGAGATTATATATGCTGCACCTATAGAAAATGCTCATTTTAGGCAGTTTAGATTGAATCATTTATTCTGAAATCTTAAAAAAAAGGTTTCTGGATAAACTAATATCCACCTGATCCAGTGTTTCAGAACTGATTTTGCTGCAGGACCCAAAATTGAAACATTGAGTTTCCACACGGTTCCAAAGTTGTTTATCATGCAAAATGTTAACAAAAAGTACAATTAAATGTAACTATTAGCAGCATCCCTAAGATTAGCAAAATGATTACAATGTTATTAAAATGCCCAAATTGACCCAAAAATTGGTAGAATTTCATTGGAAGTCATTGATTTGACTCAACAACAAAAGAATCTTTCTTTTTACAAAGTGGTTTATTTATCTATTATTATATGTTTATCTGTATTTTATTTACACTTATCATTGCTTTTTCCTTAATGTTCGAGACCCTATTAAATCAGACTTTCACATCCCTCCAGAACCACTGCTATAATCTCTCCTATCCATATACTTTTAAATCACTACTGAATCAGTAAGTAATGACATTTAAGTCATTTATACAAGCTTAAACTTAGATCTCCAGTGAATCAATCTTTTCATAACTAATGTTAGTGATGGCCTATTAAGACAAAATTCCAGATTTAATGGTTCTTATAGATAAAAACTATACAGAGCTACACAGACTCTACAGCTATACCGTGGATATTAAAATCAATAAAGTGTCTGTATTAGACTTTTGATAGGACTAGACCAGAAAAGTGGACCATATCTGAGAGATCATCCTTACCTGTTGTTCTGTGCTTGACTTTCTAATGAGCACAAGTGACTGTTCAGTCTGATGCAACGGGCTACCATTGCCATGAAATCCATTCACTGTAAAACAAAGAGCGAGAGAGAGAGAGAGAGAGAGAGAGAGAAAACAGTGGAGTAAGATTTAGGACAAAGAGAGATCATAATCATACCCTCTTGTAACAGATTACATCTCATTTAATTTAAGACTTATCTGTTATGAAAAGAATGTGTATGTGTACTGTGTTTGTGACATTACTGTGTACTGAATCATGTCTATTTCCTATAGCCTTTACCACAATACACACTGCTTCATAAAGAACAGCCATAAAGAAAGTTCAGCCAAACATTAAAATTTCCTGGTTGCTTTAATATATAATCAAGGTAAAAGGTAACCGGAGCATTTCAAAACCAAATAAAGTAGTCAAACTAAAGTAGTCTTCTGAAACCATTTGGTGACTGTGTGTGACAGGCTGCTTGCCCCACAACAATTTTTGTTATTCTATTCCCTAAAACTATGTAAATATGTGTTAATATGGTGCAACTACAGTGATGAAATAGTGTTGTAATGAGGTGAGCAGATACCGTCTCCAAATGATTTTGCCAGATTTTAACACACGCTAGAACATCAACACTCGTCATACAAAACTCAACAATGGTGGTACTAAATAAGTATTTTTAAATTAAAGGATCCATGCCACAATGCATTCTGGGTGTCGTTGCTGAGTTTGCCACTGTGCTGATACACTCTACAGTCATATTTCAGATTTCCCAGCCTTTCATGGCACCTCCCTACACTCAGTCTTATTTTAAACACTGTGACTTTATTTATAGGCCTGCAACAAAAGAACCTACTCTGATTGTCTGAGGGTGATAACGCAGCACTATTCTGCTCCATCGAGGGTGGGTTATTTGAAATGTCAGGCCAAAAAACCCTTTACTCAGTGACTCGGTCCTTAAGCTCTTTGGAAACAATGTTAGTAATTGAACACTTAACGATATGTTTATATTAGCCTGAGAGACACTTTAACCATTAATAGAGTAATCTTATTTTTAACCATTCATCATTAAGTTCACATTAACAATGTTTTAACAGCTCTTATTTACTACTTTTAAATCTTGTAGGGGTACAACAGCACAGACAAGATCATTGTGAGTGATGAGAACTTTAATGACACAGGGCTGAAATGGCTGCTGGTTCCTTCCGGAGTCCATGTGCAATGGCACTCATATTTCTTGAGCCGGGTCTTAATTTCATTTGCTGTGCAATGGGTCCTCTTTGTTCTGGTAGACACTGTAAAATGACGATCGCCGGTGCAAATCTAATTAAGAAGCAGAAAATCTAATCTAATAAACAGCATAATGAAGCTCAGAACAGAGGCGAGGACAGTAAATGCTCCTTTAGGGAGTTTTTGTTGATGCATTTGAGAATAGAACCTTGTTTTGAAGTGTTCAACCTGGTCAAGTGTTGAACCTGGTCAAGTGTTGAACCTGGTCAAGTGTTGAACCTATAGTGTTGAACCTGGTTAAGTGTTGTATCTGAAGTGTTGAACCTGGTCAAGTGTTGACCTATAGTGTTGAACCTGGTCAAGTGTTGTCCTATAGTGTTGAACCTGGTTAAGTGTTGTATCTGAAGTGTTGAACCTGGTCAAGTGTTGAACCTATAGTGTTGAACCTGGTCAAGTGTAAAACTGATGTGTGTATTTGCATCTCACCATCAAGTTTGCCAGTATTCAAAGTTACATTTTCTTGATTGTTTTGTAACCAAGCAGCAACACTGACTTTATGTAATTAACCAAACCAAATTACAGGATAAACACTTCAAAAACACTTATTTTTTGAAGGTTACAGAGGGTCTATAGACCAGACCAGTCTACACTAGTCTATACCAGTCTAAAGGCTTGACCAATCGGTAAGCAATGTTTGTCAGTGACACACAAGGAAGCACCTAAGCAGCACAGATTCAAAAATAGAGCTCTGTTCTGAAATCTTCCTTTCAAATAACAGGAAGTGGTTAATCTAGAAACAGCAGTTCCTAGATCTAACCAGAAATTCACTGGCTCCTAACCAATGAAGTGGCTGCGGAGGTGTCCTGTATGTCTGGGCTCAAGGGTAAATCATTAACTTGACTCAGTCCAGAGACAGATGGCACATAGCAAAGCTATCTCACACTCCTTTATGTAAATCTGTTACACTTTTAAAAGCAAGTACAAAAAGTTTCTTCTTATCTACCTGCCCTAAAAATGACCACAGATGTGTTGTAATCATTTTCTTTATTAAATGTGCCGTAAAGTACAGTAGACATCCTGACAACATTTGCTAAATTATCTCTTTAATCAATCCACCGCCATCCAAACGCATAACTGCCAAACGTTTATAATGATTGACAGCTAGATAGCTTTTTCTGATTGGCTAAAAATGGCAGGCCACTCCTGACTGTCCTGTTTTGTCGCATACCGAACCGTATCACAGAGACGTGTGTGATTTCTCAGTGATATCTGTCAGGTATCAAAGGCTTAAAATGTAACATTTAAAAAGTTTGGTAGGTCTACTTCAAAAAATATTTACTTACGGTAATTTTGGTAAAAAAAAGCATCCACTAAAAACGTATAAAAAAACAAGTTAGGATATCAAATGTATAAATATATTATTGTGAAAGTTGTTGATGTTTGGTGCTAGATATTCACACTGACTGTCCATGTGGCTCCAAGCCACAGATAAAATAGAAACACGGGAAATCTATAATCACATTCCTCTGTGGAATTCACTGCACCCTCTAGCAGAGATAAAGCGCCTCTGGCCAAAAGCATTGTGAGAGAATTCTGTTTAGACCAATCCGTATCTTTTCATTTCCTCCGGTTCATACTGCCTCTGAGAACAAAACCCTTTTCACGTTGTAGTGTAGAGTCAAGACACCTTCCTGTATTTGAACATGAGATATTAAACACAGATTTTTAGAGCACTTTTACCTGTAGGTACAGAATTCTTGTGTTTTACTGGAGTTTGGGGGGTTCCAGGAGCACTGGATGGCTTCTCCCATGTTGTTTCTGAAAAAAAGAGCAAAATCCAACCATTTCCCGTTAATTACATCATCTTTCTTTTTCCTGTAGGAGAGAACAAGGATAACTGTAACGCTCGATAAATGTAGCATCGCTAATAACTTAATGTATCACATGTGCATGCAAAATTCAATTCTCTAACTCTTCCCAAAATAATCGACAGTTTAGGGAACAACAGACATGAATATTTTGAAAACATTTTTCAAGTTTTAATTGAGTTAAGTACAAATGTTTTTGGGTTATAATTTCATTGTTTTGGCTTTGGAGATGTAATTTTATTTACAACAAATCAAATCATGCATCATTTTAAACTGTTATTTCTCTGTCAGAATTACTGTGTGTGTTGTTTTTAGAACTGAGTCGTAGCAACACTGAAAAAACCTGCACTGAGCGTAACAGCTGTTTCTGAATCTGAGGATTTGTGGGTCCAGTGCAGTGCCTTGCAAATACAGGTGAACTAAGAAGGTTGTTTTTGTGTACATAATAAAAATACAATGTCATGCATTAAAATTGCTCGACAAATATGTAAGGGTATTTGATTCAGCAATAGGACTATGCAACAAAAGAAATAGTAACCAAGCAACAGGCTTTTCATGAACCTGATTAGTTTTATTATTTACTTCAAATGAATTCTGAGTGGTTGGACAACAGCAGTTGATACCAAAATCATGTTTTTTCCAATCTGTAATGAACATTGTGGTTTGGACATTGAGGGCAGCGAACGAAGGTCTAGTTATATGTTCTGTGTTCATCTTTAATTTAAAAGCAACCATATTGTCTCAGATAATTACAAATAATATTTCATCTTAATACTAGTAATAGTAAAATGTACAACCTCATTTTGTTAGAAAACTGTGCAATTGATTATGTTATAAAATTATGTTATATAAACATTTTGACAGTGATTGTTATTTTTATCTTATGTAATTTTGGCAGTTGTGGTCTACTGGTTAAAGAGTCGTGCTTGTAATCAGTAGGTTGCTGGTTCAATTCCAGCACTGGCAGGTAGCAACTGAAGTGCCCTTGAGCAAGGCACCCAACTCCCAATTGCTCCCTGGGCACTGCAGTGACAGCTGCCCACTGCTCTGAGTGTGTGTGTGTGTGTTCACTCCTAATGAAGGATGGGTTAAATGCAGAGGTCACATTTTGGTTATGGGTAACCATAACTGACAAAAACATGTCACATTTACTTTTTTCACTTAAATTGTAATTTAGTCTCAGCGGTCAAAGTTTTTGGGTCAAATGTGAAGTTTAACTTCTTAATTTCAGTAATCCAATCTGGGAAAACCTAAAACACATGTAAAATATTCGCTTCAGTCTATTATAATCTTTTCTGTCTGGTATGAACTGATAACATAGGTTGTTCTTCAAAGTGATGTCATTTTCACAATTCGCTTCTATCCCAGCTTTTAGTGCACAACAACTATATTTTTGCTGTAAGTCCGACAGCAGGACTGACTTAACCAACACTGTGAGGTTTGGACAATACATTTAAAATTTAAAGTGAGATATTTACTCTGCGAGTTGGTCTGACACTAGTGGTGGTTTATTTATTCGTTATGCGTACGGCCAGCAGAACATACGTCCACAAACATGTCAGCTGTGAAGAGGAAGGAAATCACACAACACAGCAACCCACAAACAGCGTTCCTCTACACACGCGTTACCATGGAGATTACTCAACATAACAACCCTCTGTTTCAACACGATGAACTTTACAACAAAACACCCCCTGAAAACATGACAAAGTTCAAATCCAAATAATACAACAACATTTAAAGAGTCTTATAATATTTAACTGATTTTGTTTTGAAGGTTATTTGTGATTAAGAAAGAAATGTGTTCATAATGTCTCAGTAATAATTAAACAGGCTTAATTGGATTTGGATGGCTAGACTAAACAGTAGACATGTTTCAGTCACTGTTACTCACAGCCTTAAACGCTAATATAATCGGCTGGTTAAAAAATTGCTTTGTTTTGTTTTTGCTTCACTAGCTTTAACAGCTTAGCTAGGGCATGGGTAGCTTTTACTGCTTAGTTTAAAGGTGGAGTTAAAGATGTTTTTAGATGCCAATGGAAATCATGGAAATGCTAGAAATAGAAACAAAAAATATGAAAATGTATTATCTGAATCCTTTTAAAGTTAACAGTGAAGAACTCAATCTTTCAGTCATTCAGTAATTGCACATTTGAATTCTGTGCCAATTCTGTCACCTGTGTGTTACTTTTCACCACAATTCTGGGTGGTTGCTAAGAGGTTGCCAAGGCCTTAGCAGCCAGGGTGGTTGCTAGGGCCTTGCTAGGGCTTTGTCATTCCTTGCTAGGGCTTTGTACTCACTTAAACAAGCCACATGATTTGAGATACAAGATATGTGACAAAGCTTAATATTTAAGATTAGTGATTTGTTCAGTGTCTAAATAAAATCAAGGTGGGTTTGGGGGGGTTTTGCAGTAAGAATAGTGCTGCTTGACCTAATAACCACCACTAATAATAGTTATGGTTAACTTAGCATCACATATAAACAGTGCTGTTTGTGAACACTGCGAAAACTTCAAAGGCAGCTAAGACAAAAGTGAGAAACAGGTTTGCAAACCATATTGTCAATCTTAACAGCTGGGAAGAGTGATGGCCCTGGATAGGTACAATCCTAATTTGTTTAGACCCAATGGAAAGAAAAGTGGGAATATCTGTACCGAGCTTCTGATCCATTCAGGCCCAGGCTGTGCCAGCCCAACATGGCAACACAGCCCAAGTATCTACAGACATTGAACTTAAAAAGACCTGTTGTTTACTACCAGGAACAGACTGAACTTGGAAAATATTGCACAATGGTATTGTAGTTGTGGTTTTACTCCTTTTTTTAAGTAAAACACAATTTTGTAAGTATAACAGCATTGAGAGGGTCTTACCACTGCTGACGGTGTTGACGTAGTATCTCCGCCCCTGTGGAGACATGTAGCATTTCCAGTCTTTAGGCAACGGCTCATCAACAGGAAACATTGATGCAATTTTCTATGACACAGTGGAAAAATTAATATTACAATCTTTACACGTTTACATTTTAAAGGGTGTTTGCATTGGGAAAATTGTTAATTGCTAAAATACACAGTCACACCCAAATGACATACTTTCTCAAAACAGTTATTCGGGACTTACAGAAACTTTGAGACTTGTGGAGAAAAGTGTGTGGACACTAAAATCACATGTAAAAATGCCTAATCATACCAAACATCAGACTAGGGCTGTTACTGTATCAGATTGTCACTACATGGTTATCATGGCCAGAAGAATTTCTGTCAGAGTAGCTAGTGAAATGCTAAAAAATGCTATAAATTCATCATTAATTTTGTTTATTTGGTGGGTTTTTTTGGCCAATGAATCCCATTTAAAATACAAGTGCAGAAAATACAAGTGCAGACAGAGAGTGTGTAACCACTGTGGCTCTTAAGACAAAATGTTAAATGGGTACAATAGTATCTCCTACTGTGTTGGAGTGTAAACCAGATACTAGTGCTGAATTATTCATGATATTATCGTATTATCATACATAGTATTAATATGGTATCTATAATCATGGATATTATTATCACGGTTATAATCAATATCGATATATTGTGACAGCCCCACATCACACCAAGGGGCAAATACTGATGACTAACGTTATAAATTTTGATTATACTCATTTTAATTTTATAACCATGTTTGAAATTACTTTTCAAAAGTCATTTTAGTAGATGTTTAAAGTAAAGTGTACAGCACAAATACTGTCTGAGCTACTGTACATATGCCTTTATCATAATTTTTGATGATGTCACTTTGTGATGATGTCACTATGTGTATATAAAACATATACAGAGAAAGAAAGTTGGAAATAAACACAAACAACTCAAACACAGACTTTATTACTGCAAGTCTAACAGAATGAGAAAACAAAACTCCCCCCAGAGTTTGCATTGTCCACTTTTCTAAATGATTATTTCTGTTGCCTGTTTGCAAATTTACAAAATTAGTTTAAACATGGTGAGATATGTTAAAAAGAGCTAAAAGAACAACACTCTTACTGGCAGATGAAAGCATCATTACATTAATTAAATTACTGAATAACAAATGAGGGGTGGATTCCATGTGGCCTTATGTGGCTGCATCAAATTATATTATGTCTTTGCTATCTGTTAAACAAAGGAAATAACTTCTTTTATTCATTTATTTAGGCTATGCTGAGCTAATCTACTTGTCGATAAAGCTACATCACTAGCTACATCACTCATTAGCTCACTGCCATTAGCTACATCATCAAAATCATGTATGCCATAACCCCCATAGCCAATATGAAAATATAGTGGTTTTTAAAAATCTATTTTTTATAGTCCTAATAAATGCTGCTTTTCTGTTTCTGAGATTACTGTACACTGTACATACCAGCACATAATTATCAACAAGAGAACACAGCTTGGGGCTGCTTAAATTTCTCTAAACCGTACCTATTAAATGAAAGTATTTGGTGGGTTTACTGATATGAGGTTTCGCTATGCCAGCTTGTCCTGGCATATGCAGGATTAATATAATGCATAGATCCAGATGGTTCACCTTATAAATTTGACTGCCTTTGAGGGCCTATTCCTGAGATTCCCGACAGACTGTCTGTGCTTCCAAGACCAATGAATCATGATCATTAACTGACTGCCAGTTATGATATTCCCGATATAACAACATTTTTCCATCATTTGCTTACCCTCATGTTATTCCAAACCTGTATGACTTTTTAGTTATAGTTAAAAGATATTTTGAAGTACGTTATCAAACAATAGTGGTACCCATTGACTTATATGGACATAAAACCAAAACGTTGAACTACTTTTTTCATACAGGAATGGCATTTGGAATGACATTTGAGGGTAAACTAGCTTTCAATTCTTTGACCTGAATGCATGAATTGAATCCCGAAGAAATGTCAGTTCTTTAATGATATAGTTTATCTATGATATAGTTAAAAATGAACAACATTTGAATAAGTCTCAGATTCTTCTGATCTACCCCTTTAAGTTTCTACAGGGTCAACATATCATTGTTTTTCTAGGAAAATATGAGAAGATACATCATTCCCAAACCCAAAATAAATCTCTGAACCTTTTTTTTTTAAAACTTCATGGCTCATTCCCAGACTCTGGCATCTTGCTTGGAAAATCAAAAATGACCTGTCAAACCCTCAAGGAAGGAATGCTTTGAATACTTTGTCTTGTGGATAAGGTCCGTGAAGCTCTTAAATATCCACTATCTTAAACCAACAACCTTTCATTCCTCAATTCTATGACACTTAGATAAATTTAGTTTTATGAACATTACAACGAATGAACATTAATACATATAAAATGCCCCTGAGACATAAATACCATCGTCAGCTTTTATCCTTGACATAATTTCGAGCCACTGTGACATCACTATCTTAAAATTGTAAATGTCAGAATCAGAA
>JAZGTK010006456.1:0-20786 GCA_036877625.1 Ambastaia sidthimunki
GTGCGCATCGGGGCGGAACTCCGCCGTGCGCGATACGGAGGACAATTGTAAACGCGCAAACGTGGAGACAGAAATTACATGCCATCGTATAAATAACATAAGGATATTTAGTTTAATAAAAGAAAAAGCACAGACCTGTTAGATAAAGATGATCTTAAATTACTTATGTCGTTATTAGACGAAAATAAAATAAAATTAACTTGACTTTCAAGGGGGGGCGGGGGGTGCCGTTGAGGGGGCGGGGCGCCCCCCTAATATAATGGTAGGGGAAACACTGACGCACATTTCCACATTGACATTCTGCCAGAACACAGGAAGTTTTCTCAGGTTTGCTTTCGGGGGCGAAGCCTACCAGTATTGAGTGCTTCCTTTTGGCTTAGCTTTATCGCCCCACAACTTTACGAAGTTTGTAGATGCAGCCCTGGCTCCATTGAGGCTCCAGGGCATCTGCATATTGTACTACATGGACGACTGGCTGGTCATGGCCAGCTTGCAGGAGTTAGCGGCACGGCATTGAGATGTCGTGTTAGCTCATATGAGGTGCTTTAGGCTCAGGCTCAATCCCAAGACAAGTATGCTTTCTCATGCTTTGAAGTATGCTTTGTCTCTTCACAGACCTACCTTCTTGGGGTGATTTGGGACTCCACTACAATGCGGGCACAATTGTCCCCTGCATGCGTGCGGTTCTAGATGGCCGCCCAGTCCATGGTCAGTGGGAGGACCCTCATCTCTCCTGGCACATAAAATGAAGGTGCTGTTTCTGGCTCTGAAGCACTTCCTCCCACAACTCAGGGGCCAACACGTCCTTGTCCGCACGGACAATACCACAGTGGTCTCATACTTAAATCAAGGGAGGGCTGTTCCCGTGCCCCCTGTTCAGGCTGGCACAGCAGATCCTTCTTTGGGCAGAGACCAGGCTGCTTTCCATCAGAGCGATGTGGTCACAATGACACATGCAAAGTTTTATGTCAGTACAGCAAAGCATTGTTGAGACAGTCTGAGATCCTTTTTGGCCTCTTCCCATGAAATATCTTCATGTGTTACTCGAGAACCATTTGATTTATCAAAAAGATTGTCCCTAGATGATGCACACAAACTTTTGTGCAAATCAAATGTACAACCTCGAAAAACTAGACTTTCAAAGGAACTCAAAATGGCAGACAGGAAGTACAGTTGACTGTAACAAATTTGGTATCGTAGCACTCGACATAAACCAGGGAATCAAAAAAATCAAAAAACAAGTCATATAACAATAAGGCAAGTTAATTAAAAATTATAAGCAGTTTCATAAATGTTGTTAGAACTTTTGATCACTAGGGAGTGTCAGCTACAAACTATATACCCTCAGACAATGAGGATGAGCCATACCAAGTTTTACAGAATTACACCACAGAATTGCCTAGAAACAGCCTCGTATCAATTTTTGCGTGCTCATTGTAAAATTCATAGACATGGTATACAAGAAAAGCTTTTGAAAATAGCATATTGAAAAGCTTTTAATAATAATAGTAGGTATAATAATAGTAGGTTTTTCCAAAAATTAAACAGGTTGAAAAAATTAGGGTGCATTTGAATCATCATGGGACTGTCTGTGTGCCAAATTTCATAATTTTCTTATTACGGTTCTAGGGGCTGCCATAGACTAAAGAATGAAAGAAGAAGGGTCCTGACCCCAAATAATAACTAAATAGGGATATTTTCTAAAGTAATTGTAAGTGATCCAAAAATATGGTACCTGAAACCCATTCACAGTCCAAGTCAAATAAGCCCACCCACATGTCTCTACAGTGTTCTAATAGTGAGATATGGCTCATTTATTTCATTACATGAATAAAAAAGAATAAGAATTAGATACATTTTCTGAAGAAACTGTGAGAATGACAAAGTTCATTCTTACCAGGTGCTTACCATGGCCAGAATATCTCAACAATGTTAACATCTTTAAGCATTATGCTAATATGATTTAGTATGATATAAGCATGTTTTGGCTTAGCATACACCTAGTATCCCAAATTAAATTAATTTGTACATGTGTTGTACATGTTTAGCAATTATTCTGTTTTCTGTGTTTAGTTTGTCATTATATGTAAAGCTGCTTTAAAGCAATGTAATATTGTAAGAAGCGCTATACAAATAAAATGTAATTTAATGTAAATGACCCTGTTTGGGCCCTAATAATGCAGCTACACTAAATTCAAACAGTTATACGGAGACACTCCCTGGTTTTTATATAATCAAAATGTATTATTTACTCACACTTATTTAACAAATTTTAAACCTGTATTATTTTCTTACTTTTTTGGAAGTTTTGTGTTCTGCCCGATAATGTCTGTAATCTGGCATGACAAATTATTTTGAGGTGGCATGTTTCAGCTGTGAATACGATTTTTAAGCAGCGGAGTAAGACTTAACACGAGAACCTTAGAAAATATTGTGATTAACAGCAGTATTTACTAAACTATTTATTGAGTCTAAGCCAAAGTCTGATTGCAAACAAGGCATAATGATAATCTATAGTTTTATTTGTGACACCAGTTGGTAAAAACAGTAGTTGCAGGCAAGCAGAAAACAATAACCACTGAAGAATCGAAATCCTTTGGACTTTTCATTGTTTTGTGGTCAGTGAACTTTGTCATTCTCTTGCCACAGAGCTGAGCACGGAAAGGTCTGGAAAGCCCCAAACTGTTGGAGATTGTAACAGTCTTCCCAAAAGCAGACCAGTTAACCTACTACACCCCGCACACACACTTGCCTGATTTAACCCCTGCTCGCTCCTCTGAAATAAGGTGTACTACATTAATACCAGATTATGTGTTGTCTAAGTGGATTTGGGAGGGGGTTAAAAACAAATAATAAATCACAACGTCTCAGTATTTCTTTTGTAGAACTTTTGCTCCACTTTTTCAAGCAAGTGCAGAATATATTGACGAATATGATCTCATGTTCCCAGCAGTTCTGGTTTTGGCATGTTACACCCTGTGAGAATATTGACACTACTGTGTGAACCTGACACTACTGTGCAGGTCAACATTTTTATAAAAACTTGTTTGTTTTTCACCAAACCCTTTCATAAGCACTTAGATAATACAGGTACAACATGCAATAATGCAATGTGGAATTATTTTATGAAGATTTTGTGTACTTTTAAAGCTTGACAAGATACATGCACAATTCACTGCCATTGTAAGGACAAAAACCAGGACAATCATTTTTTAAAAACTCTTAGTTTTGGTTTAGAAGAAGAAAGCCATAGAGCTTTTGGTTTCAATTATTTATTTTTCTTGTATTTAGCCAACCTGTCGTTGCATGGCTCGCCAATGTACTAGAATGCTTCTGATACATATAAAGAAGTAAGCAGAACCAAGTGCTTGTGGGGAAAAGAGTTTATTGAAGGTGGTAGTGTAGCATTGTTCCTCTGGGCTGATGTTGATGTGCCAAGCCTGATTCTTAACCCTGTGTGACCAGACTTTATACCTGGTACCAAATGGCCCCCAAACTGTTAGGTACTGTTAGATACCATTAGGACCTCCTACTGGAAACAGAAATAGGCAGGATCATCCTGGGTATTGATCATTTGATTGTTTGGCCCATTTGTTTCACACCCTGTAAGGTCATATGCACACAAAGTGTTTCTCCATTACCGGTGCTTGTGTATATACTTTGTATATACTGATAACCAAAAACCTTTGTTAAAATTCTTTACTTTTATGCATACTTTTATAAATATGTGTAATAATAAATGTATAGAAATGCTTTTGCAAATAGCAGTATAATTTGAATACCTTATAGGATTACCTTAACGTTTTTAATAACATTAAAGACATTAAAGTCATGGTGTAGTGGTAACTACACATTGAGCAAAGGTGATCTTTTGGTTGTTGTAGGTTCTGCAATATTTTCAGATCCTAATTCCTTTTCCCCTCAATAGTTTCTGTCTAGGAGGCAATTGACATTTCAAAGGGTTGTATTTTCTATAAGGGTCAGTATTACAAATTATTGTGTATCTATCTGTAACTGTGTCCTGGCATCTGACTGGGATGGGGCGACACCAAGACAGATCAGAATTTCCTATTAACTTCTATACTTCTAACCTACACTTCCGCAGGACTCATCAATGCTGTTTGAGCAGATTATATGGTTCTCAAGGAGAGACACAGGCTGTGGTGGCCTGAAATGAGAGGCACTGTTTAAAGCAGGTTGGCTGGTTAGCCTGCTGGGCTGATAAAAACAGTAATGGCAGGGAAGCGGCCCAGAAAGAAGCCCCCATTTAAGCTACACTCAAAATGCTGATCTTTAATTAGCATCCGAGACCCAATAGGGAGGTTCTTGCCTGTATGTACGTGTGAGAAAGAGAAAAAATGAGTGTCTGTGTTTGTGTGCATATTTTTTGTGTTTATTTTGTTATCACTCTTTCTTTGTCATTCTCACACTCTTTGTTTTTCTGTAAAAGTGATTGCATTTGAATGTTTTTCCTCTTGAGAGCTTTCTTTGGGTTCATTTGTGTATGGTGAATCCAGTGATCTTCAGGGTTAAACGTCTCTCTCAGGGATCAAATTACCAGAGATTACGACAAGAGGCAGAGATTTGAAAGAATACATCGTTTTGCAAGTTAAAGGAGTCAGAATTAAGTCTAAGAAGGAACATATTTTAAGTTAGCAGTTTTTATTATATTTTTGGTAGAGCATTTTTTTTAAATCATGAGGCATGAGGCATTTCCTGAAATTAATCTCCTTAAGCCCTCACTGGCTACAAGTATCTATGGCAGCCCTGAACATCAGCTCAGGTAGTGTGTTGTGTGCGTTTACATTTCTTATATAATATTTTAGATTAAAAAAAAAGTGTTTAACATGTTTAAAGTTTAAAGTGTGTACTCTTTTTTTTTTTTTTTTAAACTTGATCTTCTAAAAACACCTTTTTCTTTTCACGTTTTTGTCTTCACCTTTTCAGTTTATAGAAATATGGACATCTGTTAAGAATTTATTGATGAATGAATGAATACCCTTGTATCTTTTCTGCTCTCTGTTTGTGACAGATTTCGGTTAAAAGTCACCTAGAAAACTTGTGTCAATATTTGTTTTTGTTTTTTTGTCATAGTGCAGTTTTAAATGACAGTCAATCTAGAGCAAGAGGATAGTGGTAAATACAGTGATTATTAGCTTTGGTTAACCACTGTGACTGTGCAGATCCAGTTATGCTTAGTACATGTACAGTATTGGACATGTATTTGTGCTATTTACAGTATATTTAAGCCTTTGTATGACCTAGCTCAGATATACTTTATAAATCACAAGTTCTTTTCAACTTATCTGAATGGCAATATCTGGATGTTCAGCGCCCTGGTGAATAAAAAAAGTCAATACAATCCAGAGTGATTTGCAGTAGGCTTACATACGCAATCCCAATGGTGCAACTCGAGAGCACATTAGTGATAACTCATAATTTACTGCTTGTGGGACTTAACATTATCATCAACATTATCATTTACCATACGTCATTTACCACCCTAGTTCATTTACCATTATGTTGTACCGCCTATGAAAGAAGTATGAGGTATGATTAGCTCAAAAAATGTGTAACATAATATTCAAAACAGCATTATTGTCTTTCTCTTTCAGTTGGGATGACAGTAGTTCAGTCAGTAGTGAAATTAGTAATGCCATTGATACTGATGACATCAACACCAGCTCGTCCATCAGCTCTTATGCCAACACCCCTGCAGCATCCCGCAAGGCCCTGAGCGGACAAGTAGGAACACACACACACACCTTTATTTATAAATAAGTATATAAAAAACGCTTATTTTGTCAGTTTATCTTCCGATAAGTCTATTGTAACTGTAGAGAACAAATCCCATATTTCATTCTGAAATGATTATAGAGTGCTTACAGATTATAAACAATGTCTGCTGTTGAAGCCTGTATTGGAGTCATTTATTGTCAGAGTTTTAATCTTTGGTTACCAGTTTTATAATATCAAAGATGAGCGATATTATCTCAGAACTGTTGTAAAGTGTGTTGCTTAATATTCTCCAATAGAGGGCACTTTTGAACCTGTCAATAAACCCAATAAACAGTTGCTTCTAAATAAACTTGCATAATATTTGAACCAATGCAGTTTTAAACAAATAGGTTTAATTCAGGCTTGTTGAGTAAAAATCTAAAATCTATACTTCATAGTGTTTTATTAAATTTGTTCTATTAAATTTTTTTTCATAGTAACACTTTTTACATATCACTCTCTCACATACTCCCAACTCCATTAAACATTTACATCTATTTCACAGAATTCTGCATATTTCTCCCCTCAGATCAGTACATAAATGTGAAAAGCGTATAGATTTTACATGGGCCTATTTTTTACTAAATAATGGCCATTTGTAATTGATCGTTTATCTTTTTATCTAGCCCCAAACAGATGCTGAGAAGCATTCAGCAGCTGAACGTAACTTGGCCTGGTCCTGTGACAAAGTAAAGAAATCAGATGGAGGTTTGGATTGTGGGGTCAAAATGGAAGCGGGTCTTATATGTTGGCAGAATCCTTCAGATGTATCAGAGGAATCAGATAAGAGCAGCTCAGGAAGGAAAACTGCATCTGTCACTCAGACTGGCTCTTGGCGGAGGGGCATGAGTGCACAAGTGGGCGTGACCGTGCCAAGAACGAAAAGCACAGACGCAACCATGGCAACTGGCATGATTAATACTCAGGTGACAGGTGAGTGTTTCTTTACTATAAGTAAATCCAAATTTTCAGCTTTAACTGGTCAGCAATATTTTTTGAAAAGGGGCATTGGAATTCAAGAAACATTAATTTAGCTAAGTACTAGAAGTTTGTTTTTAATTAAAATAACAAATTGAAATCCCACCCACAGTGCAGACTTTATCTGCAGGTTTCATGCAATTTCTTGCTGTAAAGTTCTTCTGTCCAATAGGTAAAACAGATGATGCTAAGGTCTCTGAAAAAGGATCCTCTGACGTTGCTCGTAGCAGTGGGGACGAAGCCAAGAAAACTCACGCAGGCCAATTTCCCACAAACACTTTTGGTTTCAAGAAACCTAATGGCATCCACAGGCCTGCTGCTACTTCCAGCATTGCCCTGGTGACAGCGAGTGGGGCGACTGTTACCAGTGGTTCTGCCACCCTGGGGAAGATTCTCAAGTCCTCTGCCCTGTTAGTAGGGGGACAGAGATCATTAAAGGGGGCTGTGGATGGTTTGTTGCCCCCTCAGGAGGATGGGTACTTGTCCCCAAGAGCTCGGTCCACGCTTCAGTACCGTAGTCTACCTCGACCCTCCCGTTCTGGAGCTGCCACCCATAATGGAAATCGATCGTCAACAAGCAGCATTGAGTCGAGCCTGAGCACTCGAACAACAGCACTCACTTCTGTCACAGCTACTAAGCCACAAGACTCCATGCCCAAATCCAATGGACACATACAAAGCAATGAGACAGACAAGGAAAAGGATGTGGCCTCAGAGATAGACAATTTGAGAACAAGTCAGATTGTTTTGAGTGTTCAACAAACCACGAGACAAGGAAGCAAATATACAGAGGTCTCATCTCCAACTTTACGAAGGTACACATGCACGTAAAACTCTTGACAAGCATATGACAAGCAATTTCTTCTATGTAAATCTGACTTTTTGTCAGATATAGCAGGTTGATCAGAACTGCCAAGGGCATCAGTTTCTTGGTTTCTATTTCAGCAGCATTGTGCTAGGTAGCCCTGAAATGGTTGAAAATGTAGTTGAACATATTTAAAAAGCTATGAATGTCTTATTGTACCATGATTTCTCTACTATGAGATTAAATTGCTGTGTGATTGTTACAGATTCTTACAGTGGTTGTTTGTGTGTTTCTGTGCAGTTAATGGTGTATTCCAAATGGTTACGTAATGGGCCAAATCAAAAGACTCCACTTACTAAAAATTAATTAATTCGGTCACTTAGAAAAGTAATAGCACCTTACCTCCACAAGCCACATAATCCATAGCCCATAGCACAAATGGTGTGGGACAGTTATGCATACAATAATGTTTTCATCCAATAGGGAAAAAGAAATTTTTTTTTTAAATGAATTGCACATAAATCATTAGGTTGTTCAAAGACGTAAAAATTTAAAGTATTACTAGATATCGTTTCTTTCACATATGCTTGGTTTTGCCTTCTCTTTGCTATTGTTATTTATTTATTTTGGTTTATGAATGCTGAGCTTCCTCATGATATCATTTCATCTTCTCTCAGACTGTTTGGAGGCAAAGCTGCCAAGCAGGCTCCAGTCACCACCGCAGAGAGCATGAAGAACTCAGTTGTCATCTCCAATCCCCATGCTACCCTGGGTCACACCCAGTTCTCCAGTGGGTCCTTGGACTCCACAATACCAGGCAGTGGCAGTAGTAGTCCGTTGCATGGGGCTCATGGAGCCAGCATAGGTGGCAGTGAACAAGCTTCAAGCCCTGGTTCGGTTTACTCTACAGGCACCGGGACCTGGGGTACTACCATCAGCAGCTCTTCGGCCTTTGGGTACCCCTCAGTCAGCAGCATGCACACAAGCAGCGAATCCATTGACATGTCGATGAGCAGCGGACATCATCGCGATGATATCCACCTGTCACTGATGCGAACAGGAAGTGCCAAGACGGGCATGTCAGAGAGGTGGGTCTCAGAAAGGTGATAAATTCTTTAGTAGAGTTCTACGATTTTCGATAATATCGCTCTGTGTTCACATTGAACATATTTTTCACACATTTAAAAATGTTCACACATTTTTTTTGCAAGTTGTATAGGACATGTTCTCTGTGCATGATCTGTAATGTTTCCAAAAATAATGTTTACAGATGGAATTTTTCTTTTATATTTCATTATATCACAGTTGTTGTGGGTCAGAAGTTTAAGTACATTAAGCTCACTATGCCTTTAAACATCTTTAAAAATTCCAAGAAATAATGTAATAGCTGCAGAAGTATTTGATAGGCTAATTGGCATAATTTAAATTAATTGAGGGTGTGCCTGTGAATATATTCTAAGGCTAATCTTCAAAGCCAAGACATCGGAAACATAATTGTGAATCTCCACAAGTCACTTCACACAATAGTTTTTGTATAGTTTTGGCAAATTTAGGGTTTTAAATTTATGTAGATATACTGAAAAAAAATCAGCCAAAATGTTAAAGCTATGGGTCTTTCCAATGGACAATGACCATGACCAAGAAACTTATGACTTTAACTTTATTCCTAAATAGCTACATGCTGAAACATTTTTTAGGGTGACATTTGAAACCCTCCTAAAAAAATCAATCAAGACCATCACAAAAAGGGACTTAATGCAATAAGGCTCAAAAAACACTACATAAATGTATTTTGTAATAGTTTTAATGGTAACCATAATGGTCTCTGTGGGTTCTACGGGTAATGTGTTGGGTTGTATTGATGGGATTTTATCTGGTGGATGAGATCAAACCGAACATTATTAAATCCTACTTAAATAGGTCTCTTAACAAACTACACAAAGGAATTTTATAATTGTTTTAATTGAAAACAGCTGATGGGTCATAATGGTATTTGTAATAGAAACCATTACAATTTGTATTTTTTCAGCAGGTAATGCAAGAGTGAATTCAGAGGTATATTGATAATGGTTGACATGGTAATAATTAAAGCAAGAAGAGAAATTACAAATTTAATAAACCACTTAATATAGCCCACGTAATTTAGGTTAAAAAAACTGTTAATTGTGAAATTGTTGGCTTACCATAAAAGTCTCTTGGGCTTTCTGTGGGCTTTACTTTTTTGGTAATCCTGTATCATTCTTTTCAATCTCTCTCTAACACTCTATCTCCAACACTCTTTTGCTCTGTCAACCCTCCTCCCTTCTGTATTCCCTCAGTTCCCTCGCTTCTCTCTCTAGTCCTAAATTCAGCCATAATATTTTGCCACGGCAGCAAAACAGGTAAAACCGATAGCTTCTGATATAGCTGATAGCTTCTGATATATAGAAATCTGATAGCTTTTGGGTCTGACCTCTCCTGCTTACAAGACTGACATGGCTTTTCTGGGTTGTATTTACACAACCTTGCAATTTTTCAAGATCCCATGAAATCAAAATCAAAGTTTTGCAACTATTAGTCCATGTCTGTCAGCTTTGAGGCTATGTATACATTAGTGGCAGTGGTTCTCATCTACAGTCTTGGGAACTCACAGCTCTGCACATCTTATAAGTCTCCGTTGTTTAACACCCATGATTGAAATCATCAGATTGCTAGTAGAAAATCTGTGAACTGAGCTTTTGAGTTCAGAACCACTGCACTAGTGTACTCCTAAAAGTTAGTTGATAGCAGATGACTCTGACTTGCAATAGCACATAGCATATAATGTTTTGTTTACCATCAGTTAGAAGTAAAAGAAGTGTAGGAGTTGTGTAGGAGTTACATAGGAGTGATGTAAACTAAAGGCTATTGGATGTTTATAATAAAGCAAGTAAAAATGATTTATTTATTTGTATGGCAACCTATACTTAAAAATGTGACCTCTGCATTTAACACATCTAGTAATTAGTAAACATACTGCAAGTCGTGAACACACACCTGCAGCAGTGGGCACCTATCACTGCAGCGCTGGGGGCGCAGCTGGGAAAAAGGTACCTTGCTCAGAGGCTCCTCAGTCATTTCCTGCCAGCTGTGGGAATCGACCTGCAGCCTTTGGGTTACAAGTCCAACTCTCTTACCATTAGCCCATGACTGCCAGCACAGGGAAAAACATTCTCATTAAACTTTTTCAGGTTTTTAATCACACCTTTAACATTTTGTTGTAAAACACTTTGTACTCTAACAGCCCTTAGTCAGAATGGACCAAGACTGATTATGCAGAGTTCTAGACCAATTAAGGGGAAGATTAAAGCAATAATGATTTAATTATAATATAAGGCTTATTATCTGACAGCAAAGCCACGCCCTCATGATTTGTTTATACGTGTTCCTACCTCCAAATAAAACATTTAAACAATCTCTCAGTGATTCCTACAGTGACAGAAACACTTTGCTCAACCTGACATTCAAGTACAGGTGCATTGTGGGAATGTGCAGACATTGATCACTGTATTTACAGCACTGTCACACTATTCTTTCTTATCTTTCCCTTTTTTCTTCTTTTTCGCACATGCTTCCGTGTTTAGATCTGCAGTGTGCACATGTGACTACAGTTATTTTTGGGCACTGTTTCTTTGCTGTACTTGTGACACACTTGTCAGAGGTTATAGTAGTTTTTATTATGGAGTTTTTTAAATTATTTTAATTATATTTATAATTGACATTTTTTATTTGTACTGTGGTTGCAGGTACACCCCTTCATCTCAGCTGCGTCAGGAGGAGGCACGTGATTGGCTGCGCTCACATTCAGCAGGAGGATTACAGGATTCAGCCAGTAACTCTCCATTCTCCACTGGTTCCAGTCTGACGTCACCCTCTGGAACACGATTTAATTTCACCCAACTTGGTAACATGCTTTTTATACTCTGAATATGACAGTATCATAATGTGTCTACTTGGCTGGAAGTTAAAAAGTTTCTGTTCAGTGATATAATACTGAACGTATCGATCCGCATTTACATATTATGCAGTTCCTTAACATAAAGTGACCTACAGTGCATTGAAACAATCAAATCTATGACGTTGCTAGTTGCCAGTGCCGCTACTAAAGAAGCTATGGGAATACCCTACAATCTGTTGTTATCTGTCTAAGTTACTAAGGCTAACAAATAATTTCAACATTACTTGCATTAATTACTTGCCATCCATTCCAGAATCGATGATCTCTAAATAATTTTCCAACAGTTAGTTTTATCAAATACACTCAAACTAATTTTCCAGTTAGTTTTTTTTTTTATGTTTTGGATTGCTAATTGGTAACCCCTGCCACAAGAAAAACACACGGTGATAAACGTAAATTTATAGTTGGGTCTAATGTTATGTTACATGTTCACATGTTGGTGTGTTTTACAGGCAGTCCCACCACAGGTGTACAGATTAACCTGGCCAGCCTGCGTAGCAATAGCTTGACCAATCAGGACAACTTAATGGATACCCATGGTGACTCCCGTCCGCGCAACTCCTGCATGTCACTGGACGGGAAGACTCGAACCATGAGCTGCTCTGGATCCTTCAGGGATGGGTTTGAGGAAAGTAAGAAAAAGTGAAAGTGACATATTTGTCAATATGTGGTAAACCATACTTGAAATGTGACCTCTGCATTTAACCCATCCAGTGAGTAGTAAACACACACACTCGGGGCAGTGGGCAGCTATCACTACAGCACCCGAAGAGCAACTGGGGCAAAGGTGTCTTGCTCAAGGGCACCTTAGTCATTTCCTGCCAAGTGTGGGAATCGAACTTGTGACTTTTTGCTTTACAAATCCGATACTATCCATTAGGCCACGATTGTCCCCAAGATGGTTCTTTGCAAATATACCCTGGCATACGCCAATACCAAGTCATCAGTCCTTGATATTGCACTCAAGGATTGCTGACTTTTGATGCATGAGGTCATGTGATCATACTTTTAGTGAAGGAGAATCTGATCAGAAACATTCAGATTATAGATTTTTTGCAGTCAGAGCAGGATTTATCTACAGTATATTAGTGACAGCATTAAACATTTACACAATTGCCTTTTTCTTCATATTATAAAGCATACATTCAGTAGTGTTGAAAACAGTGATAAACAGCAGCATAAAAAAAACACAGCATTATGTCTCACAGTAACATAATCTGTGAATTATTTATGAATTGGACTTCACAAAAGTAGGCCACGTATAAGAAAGAGGACAAAAGGTCATTCAAAGAGAATTTGTTTGCCTCACTTTACAGCTTAGAAATTGTAGCTTGTAACTGGAAAAAATGACACTGATATGATCATGATAACAGCTGAACTACTGTTTAGTAGTAGTATTTAGTAGTTAATTAAGTAATTAAGTTAGTAGTGTCACCACTTTTACTTTCTAACGAATACTGCTTTATATTCTTTTAACTTATCTTATTTTTTGCTTTCACTGCCCATTGCTGCTTTGATTCATAAATCCAAGATCTATCAGATAACAGTATTGTAGTCTTTAAAGATGACATAAGACCTGGAGAATATGGGAATAGTTGTAAATAATATTTGCATAACAGTTAATGTACAATAATGATGGGTTTTAGAGAGTGGTAATTATTAATAGTATTTATTAGAAGAATCCAGGGAACCAAAAAACAAGACTAAAAAACATAAAATAATTTATTTCCGTGCACAAATTTTTGGTAATTTCAGCTGTTATGAATTTATTCTCTAAGAAAAGGAAGGTGTTAGACATACAATAAATTGGCTCCTGTAGAAAACTGAAAAACAAAACCACTAATAAGTGCAGAGTAATACAGTTACCAACTGTACCTTTTGTACTTTGGGGTCAGTAACACTGACAGAAAATAAACTACAGGTTTAAAGCCATTTGCATTTTCTTGAAAAACATAGACGTCTGTGCAATTGATAGGGGGCTAAACTCTGTGACTCTGTAACATGAGTGTTCCATAAGGGAGCATGAAAACACTTTTAAGAGATGACTTATCTGTGCACAAAACTAAAAAGTACATAAAAATGTTAGTAGTATATTTTATATTAAAAATATATTTATATCCTGAGAAATCCTTGGAATCTATATGACTCTATTTTTATTCATCCTCTTGTTGGATTGTGAATCCCAGGTATCAATAGTGTCTTGCTTAAACTTTTTAATAGATTTTCACTCAGTAAACAAACAATGTAGTACTCACTGCATTGTAATTTCTTCTTTTACACACAGTGACACTTGAATCGTCACTGTATTCATTACTCAAAATTCCTCAGGGCTTTTTTGTACACAGAGACACACCTTCATTTCACATATGTATCCCCTCCTGTTTTTTTCATGAATGCATGGATTTGTAAATGAATGAATGCTTGTTTGTAAATGCATGAATTTAGTAATCATTTACTATGGTACTGTGGTAGTAAAGTACAATGAACACACTACAATAACATAATAAAACTCACTAAACTTTTTTCTCTCACATAAACACTCGTCACATCAACACCAAGGAGAGTGTTTTGGTATTATGAGTGGCCTTTAGTTTAGCTGATAAACCTTGCTTTTGCTGATCTTTATTCCACCCAAATTATGCCCAGCCAACTGTTTGGCATCTCCTTAGGGCTGCTATGGTATTATCAGGAAGTGCCAATTGGCCCAGTGGTTGAACTGTGCTTGGGATGTAATTTAAAACCACACCCCTGCACTCACAGTCACGATAATCTCTGACTATTATGTCTGATGACACATCTTGTCAGGGCAGGTGAAAGTTGAAATTAGAGGCTTTAGCTGGTATACACAGTGTGTGTGAGTCATTGGTTTTGTCTGCAGTTGTTTGTTTGTGTTAATATAGGGGCTATATACATAGTATGTTTTTACCACAAATTTAATATCAGTTGTATTAAAGCTTAATTTATTTTTTTGAGTATGTGTTTGTCTTGTTGCAGTTCATGGATCTTCTCTCTCACTGGTTTCCAGCACCTCATCAGTCTATTCAACGGTACGTTTCCAAGATCAGCCCTTCTTTATACTTTAAAACAGTTCAAATTTTGTAAAAAATATTTTTTCCCATAATTCCTGAAATTCTAATTAAACTACACATACATTAATCATCCATATAAACAACTGAGGAGTGCATAGACAGAAAGACAGATATATAAATAGATAGATACATGCATAGATGAATGGATGTGTACAAGTGAAAACTCCAACCAGTGATTATACAGGACAAATCAAAGCATGCCACACCTCCAAAAGGGTGGATCCCCTTACCTGCAGAGCTTTTTAACGACAGTTGTGTCTGGAGATTATGCAGTGAGTCTTCAGTTCAAATGAGGTTGATTCTAGGAGCAGAAAATGGAGTTTAAGTATTAAGACAGGTGGCAGTTAACTTTTTCCTTTAGAAAAGATCAGATTTAAATATAAAAATGATGGCTACTCTCTCTATGGGGAGAGCTGTGACATCTTGGGGATGTATGGTAGGAAAATAATTTTAAGTTACTTTTATTTATTTTTGTATTCTTATATTCTATATTGTTCTATATTTTTTTATATATATGTATTCTCATATTTATATACTTATGTTATATTTATCTTTATTTATATTTTTTTTATATTTAAGTTGTATAATTAATGCCACCTGTAATTAATGTATTTGTAAACAGGCAATTTGTGATTTATATAGACCTTATTGATCTTATACTTATCATCTTGGATTTATGGACTTAAATTAAGTGCAGTGACCTACTGCCTAATTAGTGCTTAGAATTAAAAGGTGTGTTTGTTTGTGTAAATGACAGCTGTTATGCTCACTTTTTCTTAAAACAGTGGTACATTTTGTACCACAGAGTATGGAACATTTATTGAAAGCCAATGGACTCAGATATCATAACATTGTGGTGAGCAGCTGTATTCAGTTTCAATAACCATTTCAGAGTTTAGAGAACAGAGAATTCAAAAAGAGATTTTCTGATCAGAATTTCATTGAGAAGGAAGTATTAGTGTCACTATTGTTTTTTTACCTGAGATGATCAGGACGCGTATGGGTTTGTACTTCAAGGTGATATTGATATATTCCACTGACAGACAATGCTGCGCTTTACGTCACGGTTAGTCAGACAGTTGTCAATGACAAAGAAAATTATTATGCCAACTGGTGTTGTAACATGCCTATTGCATGTTAGTGCTTGTGCGTGCAGATTTAAAACTACTGAAGAACACACAAAAAGCACAAATCTGCTATTGTTGTGTAGAGCTGATGTATACAAGCAGTTTCCTTTATTTTCTAATTTTCCGTTCTTTTATTTAAAAGCAATCTTTCTTTTTTTCCACAAAATGCATAAACAAAATTTCAAAAAGATGCCTAATTTTAATGTGTAAAGTGTTTTTCATTCAAACAAGTCCCTTTTTCTGTTGACGTGACCAATACACAGTATGTCAGTATTATTCAATTATAAGGAAAGAAAAGGTTCTCTCTCTAGAGATAATTCAACTTGAGAGATTTTATCTGTCACATTTGCTTGTGTCTGTTGGTTAGGAGAAAGTAGTTCATTTTTATCTGTTTAGCAATAAAAGCTGCTCACATACATTATTTGATAATGGCAGTTTGGTATTTGGTAATTTTGGTAACACCTCTCTATTCTTTTATTTTCACAGACAGAAGAAAAATCACAGTCAGAGGTGAGAACATGATTTTCTTTGCAATGTACACAGAAAAACACATACGACCCCCCACACTGTCTACATTCCTGTGACGAGCACAGCTGCCACCTGTAGTGTGTTGATTTACCACCATTGACCTGTTATGAACACAAACCGTGGGCGGATTTACGGGATCTTGTTTCATTACATGTCTCTATGATCTTTACGTCCACCTGTGATACAAACGCCCTTCTTTACATACAGTACACCTGCACACTGTTTTTCTCCTTTGAAACCAAATCACAGAGTTCTCCTGCTCTGACACACCTGGAGTGCTTGTGTTCTCTTTCCCACGTTTGTTTTTTTCTTCCTCTTTCAACCACTTTTCTACTGGATTCATTTTTTTCAGATTCGCAAACTACGACGAGAACTGGACGCTTCCCAGGAAAAAGTGTCTGCCTTGACAACCCAACTCAGTGCCAACGTAGGTACACACACACGCACACTTATGTCATGGGTTTTTATACTTTTATTATAACCATTGGGTGCATTTAAGTCACAATCTGGTGTCAGTTGTATGGAACATTTGGTAGTGTTAGGATTTCATTTAGGTTTACTATTACTTACAGAAAAATAAGAAATATCAAAATAACCAGAACAAAAAATTAAGAAGAAATAAAAACAGAAATGGGCCCTTGAGACACAAGTTAAACATGTTAAGGTCCGAGTTGGCCCTACTGATGTGACTGTCCTATTTATTCAGTGCTATAGGAGCTTTACTGCTCTGTTGTTTAATTATTTAAAGCCACACTGTCTGTGGAACATCAGAATCTCTCTAGTAACATTTGTTTTAGGGGGATTGACCCTCAAATGTGGCTTACTTTGAACTGCACCCTACCCTTACCATGGGTGTAAACACAACAGATCTCTCTCACAGAGGGAAAGTCTGGAGAAGGATGTTTAAAGGAGATGACTAACAGCCCCCTTAATCCTGGTGTCTCTCGCGGATGTTAGGTGAGGTGTTGACCCAGAGGATAGCATTATTACTCAGAGTTTGCTTGTTAAAAGCTAACAGGTTTTTAGTTCTTAGTTACAGTATTGTTCGGGTATCAACTTTCTCTTTGTCTCAGATGATTGTTCTAAAATTCAACAAGCGAACTAAAAATAAAAACAAGTGAGATGATTGTGGCCATATAGAGTTTTGGGGATAATGTGGATTGCTTAGCCCAGATAATTTGATATTTAAAAAAAAAAAAAAAAAAATGTGTTGTATTTGTCAGTTATGGTTACCCATAACCAAAATGTGACCTCTGCATTTAACCCATCCTTCGTGAGGAGTGAACACACACTACAAGTCGTGAACACACACACCCGGAGCAGTGGGCAGCTATCCCTGCAGCGCCCAGGGAGCAATCGGGGGTTAGGTGCCTTGCTCAAGGGCATTTCAGTTGCTACCTGCCGGCGCTGGAATCGAACCAGCAACCTACTGATTACAAGCCCAACTCCTTAACCAGCAGACCACGTCTGCCCCCTTTGCCAAGTTCATGAAACTTAATGAGAAATATTTAAATTATTGTATTTAAAATTAAGTCATATTTAAATAACTGTAGAGGAAACACATTTGGTTCTCAGAAAAAATATTAAGGAGGACGCTTAAAGAAAAGTCTCCTTTTAATCATATTGCTGTCTAGGAAAAATAGTCAAGGCCTCTAACCCAGAATAAAAAGATTCATTTTTCTTTTCTATGTGGAGGATTTGGGGTTTTTTTAGAGAAAGGTAAAATTGTAGTGAAAGAAAAAAAGATTTCTGTTGTTGCTTGCTAGTCTGGGAGCCGGGCCAAAGTTTAGATTGCACTTAGTATTTCTAAATGTAAAAGTGTTATTGTCACGAACTTACCCAGTTACTGAGCGTTTCCTCTTGTGATCAGTTGCCTAGATTTCTACCTTGGACTGTCTCTCGTTTTCTGATTGTTTGCTGCCTGCCCTTTGGACTTTGTTTGTTACTGGATTACGCTTATTGCCTGATCTCTCTGCCTGGACATTGATTACGCTCTTGGATTACCTGTGTTGCTCTAGTTTGCCTGTGTTTGACCCTTGCCTGTCTCACTTTGAGTTTTGTTTTAATAAATGCTGCATATGGATCTACCGCCTTCTGAGCATTCATTACAGTTATTTACCTAAGAAGTGCGTTTGTAATTGTTGTTGAACTCTGAAAGTAGATGCTTTTGCTTATAAATGTGTTAGAAAATGAGCCAGAAATCCAATAAACCCATGTAAACTTGATTGAACCCTTTTCTCTTCTGAATGTGTTTTCAGGCCCACCTGGTGGCTGCATTTGAGCAGAGTTTGGGCAACATGACCATCCGACTCAAGAGTCTCACCATGACCGCGGAACAGAAGGTAAACAACTCTACATTTACAAGCAGATTCATCTTACTCAATTTAAGTATTGTCAGACATGAATGTGTATTTGTGTGTTTCTCAGGACTCTGAGCTGAATGAGTTAAAGAAGACCATCAAGCTGCTAAAGAAACAAAATGCTGTGACTCAGGCAGCCATCAACGGTGTCATCAGTACTCCAGAACTCACCTGTAAGAGTGAGCGCACAGGTGCCTGAAACTGACTGTTTCACACCTACATCCACTTTAAAGTAGAGTAGGCAATTCAGAGTGGCTACAGCAACCTAGCTTTGAAAGCATATGATCCCACCCTCCCTCCAAAATGCTGCCCAATGCCTCGTTAACAGTTTGACAGGCAAGCAGGACATCCTACCATTGCATTTGCAGTAAATGCAATTACTGGACAAACATTTTGCGATTCTACACCTTCCATAGACAATATTTATATAAATATATTTTAAGACCACATTACTTGGTGATTGCTATCAGGATGTGAGGAGACCTTCAACCAGCATAACAAAAAATGTTTCTAGAAAACAATCGCCCAGTCTTTAAACAAAATGTTGAAATCAAAGTGCCAAAACAAATTTTACAACACTAGTTTTTGTTTTAGAGTTTAATTTCAGTTTACATTTACATTACTGTGCATAATTGCATTAAATTTATACATTTGCACATCAGTATGTGCATTCCTTAGTAATTGAACCCTTAACTCTGGTGTTTCTGGAGGCATGCTCTGCCAGTTGGGCTACAAGAACATTAAGATATTAAGAGGTATTATAAATACTTAAAATCCCCTTAAGCAAGGTAAAATCGCTGCATCAAGTAGTTTTTTTTGTAAAACAGCAGCAACATAAATAATAAAGACACTAACATTTTCTGTCAAGTACTGTAGTTTATTAGCCAAACTGTAGGCTGTTTACAAATCGCCATACAACATAGCAACTTAGGACATTATTATAGAATTTAACTGATACTGTATGTTGTTACTGGCAAATGTGTTATTTCTATTTTGCAGTATTTTTGAACATAATGCATTTAAAGATGACAGGCAGAACTGACAAATTTTGTGTTTATTATAACACAACTCATTCAGAGTTTTACAGGCATAAAGTTTTATAGTTTAAGAATTCAAACTCTAAAAGTACTCTCCCCCACGATTTATAACCTGAAGTCTGTTTTTTGTGTGTTCAGCAAGTAATAATAGTTCTACCCTTGGAGCACAGCTGGACCTGCACATGCGCAGACAGCATTCATCAGACAGTGTCTCTAGCATCACCAGCGCCACCAGCCACTCCAGCCTGGGCTCTAACATGGACAACCATGATTTCAACAGCAAGAGGAAGAAGAACTGGGTAAGTGAAAGTGACATGTTTTTTGTCAGATATGTCAGATACCCATACCCGAAATGTGACCTCTGCATTTAACCCATCACTGGTGAGGAGTGAACACACACTGCCAATCATGAACACACACACACCCGGAGCAGTGGGCAGCTATCACTGCAGCTCCTGAGGAGCAATCGGGGGTTAGGTGCCTTGCTTAAGGGCACTTCAGTTGCTACCTGCCGGCACTGAAATCGAACCAGCAACCTTCTGATTACAAGCCTGACTTCCTAACCAGTAGGCCACAACTGCCCTTAAGTGCACATCTAATTGAGCTGTGAGGAACTTTTCAACTCTCCAAAAGATTGTTTTAAAACTGCTGTAGCGTATCAGCTGGGTTGGAAAGCGTTATTTAAAACACTATCGCTCTTCCGCTGAAACGAGGGAATTTAAGCCTTAGCTCAAAGGGAATAATAAGTATAATTAACCGTAATTATGTATGTTATGTATATATATACATAAACATACATATATACAGTATATATGTATGTTTACCTGATTAAGCAGAATCAATAGTAATAATTAATCAATGCATTCGTCCAGCGAAACATTCATAATTATACCTTAACTCTTAAAAATGTCATTTCCCGTGGCCACTAGAAAACTAGAAACTTCTTACTGATAGACAGTGCTACTTCAGAGCATGTAACAAGATCGACAAGTTTAAAAGATGTTAGTTTGTGAGCAGTTAAACACAGAAACAATCACAAGTGGATACAAAACGGTTTATTACTACACTAAGACAAACAAGACTAACTATAGACAAATAATACAATATG
>JAZGTK010006457.1:0-20786 GCA_036877625.1 Ambastaia sidthimunki
ACACACACACACACTTCTCAGTCACTTACCGCTGAGAGACGGATATATTCTCAAACAATACTGAACTCATCATTGTGTGTGTGTTTATTAAAGAGGCTGCAGTGTGGCTCTGTAAGAGGGTCTGTGTCATTGTAAGATTAGTTCCCGCATCTGTGCTTTAAAGGAGTAATTTTTAGCACTTTTGTAGTATTTTATTTCCGTTTGAAGTGCACTTACAATGTTAGTTAAGGTTTCTTGCTCCCAAAATCAGCATTTTCCAGCCTTATGATTTAAAGGGCTATTTCATACACTGTCTGTACTGTACTGTTTAAGACCTCTGTATGTAAATGACTTACGAGTAGACAACCTCTGTGTACGAGCAAAGGTCATACTGTTTTGGTGGAGTTGATGAATATTGGCTAGGTGTCTAAGTAAATGTAGGTGGCCATATGTTAACAAGGTTGTGGCTGTAACAGACTTCTGAACAAGTTGTTGTTAGAGATTCACATTAGGATACATTGTAAACTAATCAGACAGCAAAATAATAAAGCAACAATTGATGTAAGCTCCATTGTTTTCTTCATACCATCTACACTGCAAGCGACAAGCAACAGGGCTCATTGTGGGTCTCCTGGTTTCTTTATGGAATTATTTGTTTCTGGCATAAACAAAACATAAGGAGTAAAATCAGAATATACAAAATGCAGTGATGTAACAGATGTATGTATTCAAACAAATTTACAGTACATTACAGGTACGATCCTATTGAAGTGGAGGTTGAGTGTGTTGTTCGATGGCAAACTGGTAATGGGTTGGGAATCTTTAGTCACCAATGGATTTTTCAATTCTTTTCCAAAGTGATTCTTGAATCAGTTTTTCAGCAGCAGTTGTAAGGGATGCAACTCTTAGAGTAACGGTGGTTTGGTGCCAAATTCTGTGTATACATAAAGTCTATCTGCTGTGGTCTGGTATCAAGAGGCGGCTCTATGGCTTTCAGTCTTTGTAAAAGTAATCCCACATCAAAGCCACTTTGTCATTGTCGATCAGTGCTCATTTTTCCTTGGGAAGGAATGATCCACTTTCAAGCACATGATACATTTACAGATACATTTACATTTATTAAAAACAGTTATTACAACATTTGTTTGCCCTTTTTAAAGGATGTTATACAATAACGTTTATTCAGCTTTTTTTGTTCTTCACAATTAAACATATCTGAAGGTTCTCATATTTCTTCTGCACAGTGCATACTCACGTCTTCTTGTTAATATATGCCACACCAGATGTCTCCACTTTGTTTTACACTATTACATCAAAGAATCGGTTCTTTTTCCCATTGCTAAATGAAGATGGTTCGAGAATCAGCCTGATGTTTACTTGCCCTGGGGTTGTGCACTAGATCAGGGGTTCTTAACCTTGTTCTCAAAGGAGAAAAAGTCATATTTGCCCTTTATATGCAGTTCTTGAATTTGGAAACATTGTCTTAAAAATGTGGTGTTACTGGCACAACAGTGAGATACATACGTCTGTCTAAGCCATGTGTGCAGAAAATAACACATTTAACATTTCCTATGTTAACAGCTCTTACTCAAGTAATAAAAGTTTAATTTTCACTTGGCTAGTAAAGACATGCATGTTTATAGCTCAGATTATTTGATTTATTTGCAGTTAAAATGAAGTAGTCTCGGCAACTGCTAAGAAAAATCTGGTTGATCCCCAGGTTGGAATGATGGGCCCCAGGTTGAGAAGCTTGCTAGACTACATAGACAATCTTAATAATGCTTTTAAGTCTTAGCCCTCTGCGGCATTCCTCTGATTGGTTCATTTATCCCATATGTAAAACCCTTTAGATAAGAACCACACACTCCAAGCGTTTAACCTCTCCTGGGTCAACTCTCCCCTGAGGAACATAAGTTATTCCTCACTCGATTTAGCAGCCGTGAGCCAGATGGAGGCAGCATGGCGATCGTTTAAGCATCCCTGGGTGGCACTGCTGGCTCTGCACCCTTGGGAAGGAATCAGTCATTCTGCGCTCCATTACTCTCCTCTGGGAGGAATCCATCTTTTTGAGATTGTTTGAGTCTTCCTGGGCCTCTTCCCCCGCATCGCCTCCATGTGAGTGTGATGAATTAGTTCTGCTTGAACTGAACCACAAATGTGTGTAGGTTTGGTGCAGGTGTGATTGTGTGTCTGCCAGTATAATTCTACATCTGACTTCAAATACTTCATTAACCGTTTAAACCATGATTTTCTTTAAACCTGGGTGAATGGGTGGTGGCATTCAGCTTTAGTGGAAAAGCATGTGTACTGACAGCACAGACAAAAGTTTAGTTTTATCCCTTAATGTATCAAAACTAACCAAAACAATTACAGTAAATACGTGGTAATGGACGTTTAGCATGAAAGTGTGCCAATGGGTTTCAATGCAGAAATGTGAAGCTTGTATTTTTAAAGCACCTGAATAATTTTTGTAAAGGTGCCTACAGGAAAAAAAATAAAATATTAAATAAATATTCATTTTAGAAAATAGCGGAGTCCTCACCACACCAATAATGATGAACTATAATGAACTAAACAGTGCTACAATATTGTTGGAATTACTTTCAGAGCAATTTTCTTCCAGCTATAAGTGACACAACATGACAGCCAATCAAAATGTATTTTAATTTAAAGGGTTTGCGTAGTTAAAATAACAGACAACATTAGACTCATACAGACATATGATAACAAATTTCTCTTAACAGAGAGATTGTAACTCTCTCTTAATAGAATAATGGCTTCTCCCATCTCCTCATGTCTTTGAAGGAATTTTAATGTACCTGAAAGTGTCTGTATTTCTTTTGGTTTCTTTGCAAAACATCAAGCAACAGCAGGCCATCTACTTCCATCTTCAAAATATAGCATGCAGTCTTAGAATACTCATTGTTATTGTCCCCATTGGTGTGAATGCTAATATAGTTAAATCTATAAAGCTATATATCTTTATAGTTTTTGTTTCTGGTGTGAATAGGCCCTGAATCTCGAGTGAGTCTCTAAATTACTATGTAATTTGGTGGAGAAACCAATAGCACAACATCAAATATGCCGTAGACAGACATTAAGTTCAAAATAACTGAGAATATTTATTCATATGACATCATTAGATAACATATTCTCATATTCTTTTTATAGACAATAAAGGTGCAGAAAATGTCCCTATCAAACATATTATGGAAATAGGTGTCCTAAAATATTACCCTTGTTTTTGTGACAACAGTGACTCTGTAAACAGAAAACAAAAATGTGGCCACGTCAGATTGTTTGTTTAGCCAATCAGAATTCTTGAAGCATTTTGTGTCTGAATCATTTTGCAAATTCATGATGCAGCTCATATGGGAAGCAGGAAGTTTTGTCATGCCGGAACAATGTTGACAACTAATGTCAAGTTTGTTGTTTGCTCTGTAAATGTGACATTGAGATGACGTGCTACTGCTCTCCTGCTCTGTCTATCATTACAAGCATCTTTGCCTGTGTGTATGTAAGGTGGGGTTTTAGAAAAAGGGGTGTGTCTAATACAGTGGCCAAGTCTGGAAAAATTTTTTGTGTGAAAGCTGCTAAAAACAAAATAGAAAGGACTGAATTTGTCATAAAACATTGAAGTTCTGTAGAAATATTGAATTTAAGTAATCAGCAACACCTAGCCCTTCAGGCATAGCATGTTTGGATCTGACCCCCTGGCTGTCCATTGTTGTGCCCCAGGCGCAGTGACCCTGGCCTGGGCTCAGAGCTTAAAAACTTGCCCTCTCTGTGTCTGCTGCTCAGGAGGGTTTAAAATAACGCTGCATTAGCAGTCTGTCACTTTACAGTCACACCAGCCAATTTTTGCCTTTCTCACATTAACTCCGTCTTTCCACCTCTCTCCAGACACACACACACTGAGTCACGGCAGCTCCTCCCCTCACTTAAAGCACATTTGCACTGATGTCCATTACTAAGAGGCTGAGTGGAAGTGCTACATTAGTGTGTGGGTGTGCGTGTGTGATCGAAGATTGAAATGTGTGCCTGAGTGAAAGGACATGGAGATTAATCTGAATTTATGGGACAGATTATCCAAATTTGCCACATTTTAGGAAAGAGAAGTGTGTGTGTGTGTGTGGGGGCGTAAATCTGTCCTGACATTGGATGATATATTGTCTGTCCTTGGACAAAGATGTTTGGGAATTGTCTGGATTTAAATGAAATCTGTTCTCGCCTCCTCTTTTCATTTCCAGTGAATACGTTCACAGCATTCCCTTGTTGTTGTTTAATCTCTTTGTCTTTCCATCTGTGTGTAATTTTCTCTGCTGGTGATCAATACGGGCTTGTGGCAGACGTCTTCATATACATACATGCCGCCCATCCTCTCTTGCTCCCCGATCGATACATACCGCACTCAGGAACAAAGGCCCAGATTTTCCAGTCATCTGTCTCTTTCAGTGCAATCCCTTGCTCTGAGGTGGTAGTCAAGGCGTGACATAAAGTGATGGCTTTCCTCATCTCACTCGTTTGTTTCAGCGTTCTGTCCATTTAGACAGCAGCTCTTTCATCATTCCGCCGCTCTGTACATGGGTCATGCCTCGCGTTCGTTTTTCATTCGTCTCGTCTTTTCTTTTCTTGTTTTCTCATTTCATCTCTGTCCGAGTTTCTCTTTTCATCTTTTCTTGTCTTGTTTCGTCTGTTCTTATCTGTTCTCTCCTTGTTTCGTTTTTGCTCACTTCTCTCTTTGTCTTGTCATTTTCTTTTTGTCTTGACTCCTTTTCAGTGCATATCTTTTCTTGTTGTCTGTCCTCTTCTTTTCCCTGCACTTCTCTCCACATGTCCCATTTTCTATCCTGCTTGTGTGGGATTAATGCAATTTGTCACACATACTTGTCTTTATCTTAACATAATTCTGTGGAAACTGATAACTTTTATACATTCACAAGAAGAAATCTCTTTTCGTGTTTATTATTGGGCACTGATGGCATGTTAAGAGCACAACATTCACAAGTGTTAAATTTCTGCTTTTAGCGTGGTGAAACGCTAATAGAGTCTGCATACGTCTCTTCCAGCCAGTGCTTTCAGCGTTGCTACAGGACTGTCATAACATCAAAATAAAATGGTTAAAAACAGCCCAAAGATTTATTTATTGCACTAAGAGTAAAATGACTGGACTCCTGGGCACAGAACCAGGACTAAAGTCAACAAAGGCAGATAAATATCCTGCACTGGACCTGCTAAATAATTCATATATAAGGGAGAACAACGAACAAAGGAAGATGTGAACAAGAAAAGGGATGCACAGGATCCCCAGTTGTTTGACAGCGACTTCTGAAGATCAGACACTAAACCTCACACAAATTGGGAATGAATGTCGGGACTGCTAAACAGATACAATCAGAGGTGGGATTGACCCCTGTGTTCTGTCAGCCTGCTTTCTCATTCTTATTGATCTCTAATTGATTAGATATTGATCAGCGCTTGCCACACAAAGCTTTTCACAGACCTTCACTCAGAATTAGCATATTGTGACTGACGTACCACACACTCTTACACACCTGCCAGGTTGTTAGTTTGGACTTTAAATCTTCATAAATAAAGCCTCATAAATTTTGAAGATTAAAAGCTTTATTAAAAAACAGTTAACTATGTGACACTGTCACCATCTCTGGAGAAGTCTAATCTACCTCACCTGAATCTAACTGTGCCTCAACTGGCTTCATCTACAGTATACTCATAATGAGTCTACCTCCGACTCTACCTCTGTAACTCTTTGTACCAGCTCTTAACTGTAATGGCTTCTATGACTCTACCTCTTAATCTGCCTCTTTTGACTTTGCCTCTGCTTCTGCTGACTCTATACTCACCTCAGATTACTCCACCTCTAACTTCGTCTATGCTGACTCTGCTTCTAACTTCATATTCCTCTACATCTGACTCTAAATCGGATCCTACTGGCTCTATCTCTGACTACCTCTAATTACTGCTCTAACCGCTGATTACCCTACCTCTAATTCTACCTTTCATTACTTCTACCTCTGAGTACTTTACCTCTGATTGTTGAGCTCTATCTCTGTCTCTGATTACTCTACCTTTAACCTTACGTCTAATTGCACTACCTCTAGCGCTACCTCTGATTACTCTTACTCTACCCAGATTGCTCTACCTTGAGTTGCTCTACATCTAGCCATCCCTTTTCTGACTCTGATTACCTCTACTATGCATCTGGTTACTCTAACTCTACCTTTTATGACTGTTGATGACTAGCATGCTCTACCTCTGTGTCTTCAATGGCTTGATTTCTTATCATTTTCAATCATTTATTCTGCACGATGGATGGATGAATAGATGGATGAATAGATGGATGAATGGATGGATGGATGGATGGATGGATGGATGGATGGATAGATGGATGGATGGATGGATGGATAGATGGATGGATGAATAGATACATGGATAGATACATGAATGGATAGATGGATAGATACATGAATGGATAGATGGATAGATAGATGGATAGATAGATTATATCCCTGTTCAACATGTAAAATGACTAGCATATGCTGTCTTCACATACACAGCTTACACAAGCACTTATATATATGTCTAACCCTTATATATGTCTTAGTAGACTGAGGAAATATTTCTCAAAGGGTATATTTTTAATGGTGATTTTTCTAATGCTAAAACATTTCCACTCACACTGCTTTCTCGAGACGTGTTGAGGTAGTTCTTCCCAATCTGTGAGACAGGCCCTCACAGCTATATCTCTATTTTTTTGTCCCTTCATGTCATTCTCTCTCCTGTTCTCACATTCATTAGGAAGACACTGTTATGCCCTGCGGTGTTGTTTGCTACCTCCATCTCTTTCTCTGCCATTCTCTCAATCTCAACAGTTTTAAACTTCCTGGAAATCTTTTTAATGTCAATGGCAGTATTTCAGGAGAGTGCAAAACAGCCAATAATAATAATGTAACTTCGTCTTAGACTTGGATAAATACTCACGCACACTCTCTTTCTAATCACTAAGAGTTGCATTCAAATAATCCATTCCACTTATTCAGGGTCATCTTGATAGTATTTAGCTTCAAGGTGGAGAGCCAGACAAAAGCAAGCTGATTGTTGATTAGATGTTGTTCATTGAAAGTCTCTTGGAAGACATGAGCACACACACACACTGCTCTATAACCTTGCTTATAGATGGCAATGGTAAACGGATTTGCTCCTCCTTGACTCTGTCCTAACCAGGTGTGATGTGATCAAGTGACCTACAAAACGTCCTGCCGATTTCTTACCATTTTTGTGGCGACATGCCCGATAGCCCCGCCTACAGCGAAATCTCATTGGTCCAAAATATTAAATGCATTTTTACTCTGTGTGGATAGAATAATTACTTGTCGCGTCACACCTGGTTAGGATGTGGTGTAAGTGTAATGAACTGAGGCGTTGAGCTGTAATAACTCTGCAGTCCATCAGGTTTCTGTTTAGATGGTCTGTCAGTACTGGACCAAAGTAAATATAACATAATTTATTCCCTAAATAAGCTGTCTACATGTGGACCTGTATTTCAGTTACTTTTCATCTTAGCCACTTGGAGTCATTTTTTTTGTATTCATAAAACCAAAACTGACATTGTTTACCTTCCTAATAAATGTTTATCACCATATTGTGCATGATTCATTAATGTCTTTTATTTTAAAAGACTAGAAAATGTAGCATACAAATTACACAATGCTGCTTTAAATGTTATGTGAATATCACTATTTTGGGTGAGGCTGTATCCATTTATATCTCGCATTACATGATTTCATTACATGATGTTGCAGAAGGCTTGTTTTATTTACTTTATGCGACAAATTGTTTTTTGATTATATACTAACTATATTTTCATTTGCTTGGTTATTAGAGACTGCCTCTTTTAGTTTAAGAGTTCTATAATTAAGTTTAGTTTGTGGTGTGTTTTTAGTGCGTGTTGGATGCCTTTTGTACATAAGAATATAGTCAGTCTGTTAAATTCTGTGTTTCCTTTAAGTGTCCCATGCTGGTGATGATGCAACAATTGCATTCGCTAATGACATCATAATCAAAGCATTCCCATGGCAACTACCATCTCCTTGTGACCTCAAAAAAATCTTATGTACTTTATCAGTGGAAAGCAAATCCACAAGTCGCTAAAACATCATAGTTGATGCTTATTAGTTCAAACAGTCGAATATTTAACTAATGTTAAAATAGTTACGAAAACATCTTTGGTTAGATCAGGTCAACCACGGCAAATTATTGAGAGTTTAATAACCGCCCTCCTAGAAATTCTGACTGGTGTGATAGAGAATTGAACTAATGCTGTTTTAGTTATAAGGGGCATAAACATTGTTACACCAAAAATACTCAAATCAAATTTTAATTTCACTTTCTCTCTGGGCATTCAGCACCGAAATGTGCCACTCAGACTGCTAAGGTATTATTGAAACAATCAAACAGTGTTTTAAACAAACTTAAGCCATTTTTCTAACATTGAAAACATTCAGAAGGGTATGCAGTGCTGTATACATCAAGAAACAGCACAGTGTGACAGACTGTCCCTTATTTTAGTCTTCTCATTAGTTCTTCTGTTGTTTAGAAAGAATAGTGTCTGTCCTACTTCCTTCTTTTTATTACCTCACACAGTAACTGGGGCAAGTTCCGGACTAACCAATGAGCATTGATTTGTAAATAGGGGGTGGTCATGTGTGCAATTGTATTTATGGGATAGTTACAGTACTTTTTTTATAGTATACTAAATTTATAGCACAAAATATCAAATTTAACTTATTATAATATGGCTTCTTGATATGAAACTGCTATACCGTGGTTATGCATTACACATTTGTATTTTTATGGTAGGTCTGCACACCACAAGTTTAATCACTCACTGATTAAATATTTGTCTTTGGACTTGATTACAAATTTACACAAGCACAAGTTTAACAGCAACATACTTAAACACATTGTGGCAGACCTAATTGTCCCCTGATAATATCAGCTTCATTTCTTACAGTAAACACCAGTAAATACAAATTCATTCATTAACGAGTACTTCAGATATCAGTCCACTTATAAATATTGAGCACAGTGAGATGTGGTGATATGGATGATATTCATTATCCACAATGACTAATAGAAAATCACCCATTAGAGTTGAATTGAACATACAACTGGATGAATGTTAAGTGGTGATATACCAATATAGTGGCCATGTCAATTCATCAACTTCTGTCCATTTTATGTTTATTGTTGTTAGCTGATAAGTGTCTGTTTGGTCGATTAAAAGGTGTTAAGTGTCTGTTCAAAAATTTGTCTGCTGTCGCAATATATTTAGGGTCACTTGACTAAAATGTAATGCAAAAGGCATTTGCTTAAATGTTTGAAATAATCTATTATTATTATTATTGTTATTACTTAATCAATTACTGTAATTGTAGCAACGCATTAATTTCTGTCATTAAAAAGCTACAATCCAAAAACATAGCTGAGAGCAGTGAGGACAGGCCCAGGCACTGTGGCGCTATTGCCACAAGGACCTTCTCTGAAAACAATGCACGATGGTCACTTGCATTTAACTCTATAAATAATAGTGGACTATTTAAAGTCCATTTTAAGTAGCACTTCCTGCTTCGAGTTGGTGGCGCTGTGACTGTAACTCACAATAGCCACGTACATGTGATCAGCCCCCATGACTATACATACAGCTCAAGTTTGATCTACTGTAAATCGGGGCAGCTGAGTTGGACTTGTAACCCAAAGGTTGCAGGTTTGATCCTCACAGCCGGCCCTTAAGGTGTCTTTGAGCAAGGCACTTTTCCCCTAGTTGCTCTCCAGGCACTGCATTGATAGCTGCCCACTGTTTTGGGTGTGTGTTCACAACTTGCAGTGTGTGTGTCCACTATTCACTGGATGTGTTAAATGCAGAGGTCACATTTCAAGGATGGGTTACCATAGTCTCCCCTGCCCAAGTGCCAGCCTTTACCTGGCCCTAACGGCGGATGAGTTTTTGAGCATGTTTAGGGGCCCCAAACACCCAAAAACCTTAAAAAAACAATATTAATAAAAAAACTTCAGTGCACGTCCCTGAATTATAATAACAATAATTATGAGAAAAACAATAGGGCCCTTTGCATTTTCAGTGCATTGGCCATAAAAAGGTTTTCATTGATGATTTGGATCAAATAATTGTAACCCTTTTTAAAAAATGGTTATAATTTAAAAAAATAAAAGTTTTTTTTTTTTTGCTGTAATGACCAGATGACCAGCCGTCATCTTTTACATCCTCCTCTCTAGATATCATTGCTAAGACATTGCTAGGTCGAGAGCACTGGTTTCAGGTTGTGAAACACACCTACACACACAGAGCACCCAGAGAAGTCTCTTCATTAAAACACAACACAGGTGTCAGAAAGACGTCTGAGAATGATGCTGTAATTTATTGCCACATTTGCAGACATGGGAATATGAGATAATGAAGGCAGAACGACGATGGAAACTTCCAGGAATGTTTGTCAGGTCTGTCTTGTTGCAGTTTATTCATGTCTGTGTGTTTCTGTGAAAAGTCGAAGGTTTGAGGAAGAGACATGTCCCGTCCCCTAATGAGGGAAGATCAAAGAAATGAGAACACACCACGTCAGCTGGCAGGGTAAACTACACATTCAGCTTTGATGTCTCTCTTTCGCTTTCATAACCAATCAAAGATCAGCTTTATATTGTATTGTACAGTTTTGTATTAGAGGAGGTGGATAATTTTATTATGAATAATTTATTGAGGCCCAAACATTTCAAGTGTGAATGTTTGTCTTAGGATTATTATTAATTTTGCACATTTACGAAACTTGGTATACATATTGGTCTTGTAGACCGGAACAGCTTGACACCTACTGACACCCTTAACTTCACCCAACAGGAAGTCAGCCATTTAGAATTTTCTGAGAAGTGTATGCCATGAACTTTTAAATACTCTTCCTAGGGATTTTATGGAAAACTTGTTGAACATGATGGCAAGACACTGAGACGCAAAATTGTGAAGGGATTTTTTATATCTGGAAAGTGTTGCCATGGCGAGGGGTTAAAATATGGTGAAAAATGGGAAACAGGAAGTCTCTCATTTCTATGTATTTTAACATTTGCATGCATTAAATAATTTACATCAAACTTGGGAAATATGTTTGGTGTGGTGTCCTGATGACATTAAAGACTATTGTGAGTAACAGTCATAGCGGCACCAACTGGCAACAGCAAGTGTCACTTAAAACAAACGTATCTTAAAATCAACTTATCTTTAGCCAAGTCACAAACTGGGCCAAAACAATTTAGAGACATGGCTGATGTAAGGTTCTAAAAGAATTTGTAATATCTTAAATATAGTTGCCCTGGTAAATGTCAAACTTAAAAACTATATTTAGGTGCATACGAAGCTCTAAACATGTCTTAAATGGCATACAATTTGCCATACACGTCATAGTAATTGCGAAAATATGGGCAAAAATGTAGGGGGTTTCTGTAGTGCCCCCTTTTGACTAAAGTGATGGTTAATTTTACCTATAGTCACCAGACTTGGTACATGTATTATTCTTATCAAGCCGGACAACTTAAAATGATATTCTTTAGGTTTGTCCGGCAGGAAGTAAGCCATTTTGGATTGTATGTGGATCTTCTGACAATTCCATGCTCTGAATTTTTAAATACTCCTCCTTGGGGACAAACATAGCAGATATTATGTCAAGACATTGAAGATACTAAACTGTGAAGGGATTTTTGATATCTCAAATGATGGTATTGCCATGGTGAAGCAAAAATTTAGGAGAAAAAGAGAAACAGGAGGTGTGTCTTATGTTCTGCATGCATTGAGTAATTTAGATCACTTGAGCTGTTTGTTTGGTCATAAGGTGGCAACGGCAGGTGTGTCACTTACAACAGAATTAGCTTTAAAATAGTCTGTTATTTCTGAAATGGGACAGCCATGCATCGTTTTCTGAGAAGCACCGGGAGGCGGATGGTGCTGTAGTGCTTGGGCCCATCATTGCTTCTTGCAGCTATATTTTCTATAATGTCCTAATCTCTAGATATGGTTTCTTGCTTTGGGCTTTTTTAAACTTCTACCAAGTGAATTATATAATGCAAGAGCGCTTTCAAAAGTAATCGCATAAATCAAGATTTTGTTACAAGCCAAGTTTAAATGATATGGAAATGCATTTCACCTCTGTAATGGAATGTGTTTCCAACTGAAATGAGAGATTCCGTTGAAAATAATGTAGGGCAGGACTTGATTTTATCCAGTGGGATTTGATTGGTATTTAAAAAAATAGGCTGTAATGTTAATGCTTCAAATGAGCTTTGAGACAAGCGAGTCAAGAAGTTTCAGTTGTGGATCAGGTTATTTCATTTTGGTGATGAATTATGAAAAAAGTTGTTAATATTTTGAACACACTGATGGGTCATGCACAACATGCCATGAACAGCTTGACACAGAGTTTAAGTCTCTTCTGAACCCTGGAGGGGACAGACACAAGATTACAAGGGTCTTCACAGGACAAGACAAAAATCAAGATATTAAAGAGATTTCTGTAGTGTTCATGTAGAGTGCAGAAATGAAGAACAGCACCACCGCTATAATTGATTTGTTTTGGACATCTTTTTATTGCATGGCCTCCAGCTGGTTGTGTGTTTCATTTCTGTTGTTGTCTTAATAGTTTCTATTATTATTTTTTAGACTATTGAATCGGTTCAGTGAAAAACGTACATTCAGGATGTGTCTGTGTCTCTCGGGCTTCCTCAGCCTCATTCAGATTTTTGTGTCTCTAAATGTGTCTGTTTACCCAGCAACCTTCAGTTATCTGAGACAGAGAGAGAGAGAGAGAGAGAGAGAGAGACAGAGAGAGAGAGAGAGACACGGCACATCAGAGAAGGCAGAGGATAACCTTGTGCCTGTCTGACAGCCTGTGGTGATTTAAAGTTTGTGCTGGTGTCACTGTGTTAAATGACCTGCTAGATCGCAACTTTATCATCCCTCACAAAGACCATATTGCATGTAGCATGACATGCATGCACTGCTGCTGGTGTCATAATTCATACTGTCATGAAGGGGTGGGGGTGTGACGAAATATTACAGGGCAATATTTTCAAAATGTAAAATGTATATATTGTAGACTATGATTTTTCCTGTGAAACGCAAATACATGTTTAGGCACAGTGACGGTGACTGATAGCATCAGTCCTCATTTTTCACAGAAGTCATACAAGTTGCAATATAAATAACTTTGAATTTCAGTTAAATTTAAAAAACAGAAATTGTGACTAGATAACCCTTTAATGATATACATTCTGACATAAGTGCAAACACAGCTTCAAATTGTGTAACATTTAAGTTAAAAAAGACTCATCTTCATTGCATAGCTTGAACTTTAAATTCTGATTGGCTGAGCTGCATTTGAAGCTGTTGTAAAATTAATATAGACACCTGTGACCACACATATCAGTTTGTTTATTAATGTGGTTTGCTGTGACATAGCTTAGAAATTGTAAATCACTAAACTTTATGTAACATTTTCACCTTGATTTATGTCCCCTCTTGCTCTGTATTTTCACATAGCTCCATGTTTTCTTTTTCATTCTCTTGTGCAAATAACATAAACCAGTTTTGCCCTCTCATAGCTCTGCAAATATATTAAATGCAGTACAGCAAAATCCCTCTTGACACATTTATACCATTGCGCGATATATATACCGTCATATCGCCCATCCCTGCTGCCCTGTTTGATGAACTCATCTCTCTGGGTCTTCCAATGTGTGTCAGTGTAAACCACATTAACAGATGGGTGGCACATTTGTGTAATACTGACACTGACACACACACACACACTTAAACGTTGCTAAAACTAAAGCCTGCATGCTTTCTTTTCAAGTGTGTGTCATTGATTTTTAATGCATTAAAGGCAAAAGCAGATCAGCTTTATATAATACATTCAGCCCATTTACTGTCTAATGGAGCAGAGAGAGAGAGAGAGAGAGAGTGAGTGAGTGAGTGAGTGAGAGTGTGTTCCTTCATTCTGGGTGTAACAGTGTAACAGTACTTGAGAGAAGACTGCTGACCACTCTTATTAAGAAGTGATCACACAAAAGGATCACCTGACCTTGTGTTTTAGCGCATTGATGTCTATGTTGTAATGACCGCTGTTTCCCAGCATCGCACAGTGATATGAGAAAGTGAGTGTTATTAAAGCGCTGTGCTTCCAGAAAAGCTTATTTTCCCATCTGTGTGCTCTGTCTCTTTTGCTGTTTCTCTTTGTCTCTCTCTCTCTCTCTCTCTCTATGGTTTCCAATGCTCAGGAAAAATATAACATTACACAATAGATTAGAGCAAATGTAATTAGCCTGTACTTTTAGTAATGTAACCATTAGGAGTGCTGTATTCCTTCACAATGCACGAATACTTGCCCACATATTGTTTTCTCTCTCTGCTCCAGATGTTGTTTGTTTGTTTGTTTAAGCTCGTTTGGGTTTTGTCTCTTTTCAGCTTCATTAAGATGCCTCAGATCCCACTGTTCAGCCATAACGCCTTCACTGGGTACATTAAGATACTTTTTTATATATATTAACCTCTCTCTGTTGCACAAGTTCAGACTTAAGTTTTAATTCAGATCATCATATACGTTAGATCATCTCAATTTCTATGTATTAACAAGGTCAATATTTGTCAGGGTCAAATTCAAACAATTTGTTAATTAATGTGTCATTTAAAAGTATGTCTCAAAATTCAGTTGCAAGTTTAAAAATCTTCTCTCACTTACATCTGCTCTCTCCATGTAGTTATAGTTTGTATTATGCGGGAAATTACACAATGACACAGAGTGTGAACGCTTGAATAATTTTAGTAATGTACTGACCATTAGGAGAGCATTTTTAATATACACACACAATGAATGCTCAGCAGCATATTAAACTTTCTTCTGTTCCAGATGAGAGCAGCTGTTGTTTAAGCAAGTTTGAATTATCTCTCTTGTCGACTTTAAGACACCCCAGATAACATTGCCATACCGGCTAATTAGGTTTAAGATTTTTCTTTTATATAATCACATCTCCTTTTCTCTCTCTTGCTCTCACTAGATCTTGTGGTGCAGACTTAGTACTTTTGTTGTGTTGGTCACTGTGAAATAGTTTTTAGAATTTTGTGAACCAAATTACAGAACCAAAACTCAAAGTTTTGGGGTTCGTGAGTTCTGTTACAGTTAATTGTTGTGACCAAATCAATTGGTCAAGATTCACAGTAGTGTGTCCACAAAATAAAATAAAAGTAAAGGTAAAAACAACACATAATAATAATAACAATGATATAAACAAACAAGCAACTACACACAGACACACACAGTCTTCATCTTGATGAGGCAGTTTTTCATCGTTACCTGATCAGTTGTGTGATGTATGTTTTATGTTTTTGATGTTAATTTTTTTTTCTGAATTTGTATGTATTTTGTGTGTTCTGTTATCAGGTGCAGCTCTGTCTCAATTTTGCTTGGATCATAAAGCAGCCACAAACCCCTCTTCCTGTGTTTGCCTGGTTCTATAGAGAAGTTACTGTATGTCTACTGAGTCTGTAGCTCGTCAAGATTGTCTGCTGACAGTTGTCTCATTTCTGTTTTAATTTGGTTGAATTAAAACAGTGAAACGTGCTAAAAGAGTTAAAAGAGGGGGCAGTATTCTTGCTTAACTCTTGGTATTAAAGGGCTTTATGATATGAGTGTTAGATGTTATCAGAATCTGATCTTTATAAGCGGTAGGTATCAGCTTAGTCCTGGTCCTGCATTACTTGTTGGGTGCCAGGGTACTGCAGCATGTTTTGGATGTTTCAACTGGATGTTTCTACTATTGGTGAGTTGTTGATCTGTTAGTGGTCTTCACACAGAGAGCAGTCTAAAAGAAATCTTTATAGGATGCTGTGGTTTTATGGCATATCTGTCTCCCTTCAGCTCATCTGAATGATTATGGAAAATGATTTTAGCAGCAGGTTTCAGGTCAGCATGATCTACTGCTCAGACAGATGGTGCGTTTAATGTGTCTGCAAGCAGAGATGATAGATCAGCACTTAGCAATACATAAAACCGTAACCGAGCACACACACACACACACACACACACACACACAGTCACTTCCAGCACGGCAATGAGTTTGAATTGTGAATGAGTGCAGAGATTGTTACTTTCTATCAGACCGTCTGATGATTTTGATCTTCAAGCTCAAATCCAGCTGCTCAAGTTTAGATTTGCTCTCTCTCTTTCTCTCTCTCTCTCTCTCTCTCTGTCTGATGTTTAGAAGAGTTGGCGGACACTCTTTCCTCTAATCTTTGCACTTTCCCCTCTGAGGACAGAAAGAATCTTAAAGACTCTGTTCTGGTCGTTGTGGAAACTCTTATCTTGTGATTGCCTTTACAGAAGTACATTGTGCCACCCGTGTGCTCCCTCAACACTGTGTATGTTCTATATCTTTACAGTAGTAGAGTACAGTATCTTCAATACATTAAGTTAAAAGATTATTATGTAAGTTTATTTTTTCTGTAAAAAAAGAGGAAAAGGGAGGAGACATGGAAATTTTACAATTCTGATTTGCTTAACTTTTTGGTTAAAAATAAACAAAAACTAGTTATTGAGCAAATCCATAACATATCAGTGTTCAAAGCTGTCTTCTTACCCTGATTCTCAACTGTTATTTTGTAGTAATGATTTTTAATTTGAGCTGTTGGGTCGGATTTTACGGGAAACTGATTCTGAATGTTGTGATTCTCAGCCCTAGAGGAGAAACATATTTGTCTAAAGTGATGTATCAACTACAGTTTTTTTTATTAATAATTATGCTTACAGCCTATAATCTGACCTGATTTAAAACATTGTTTTACTGTAGGATAATGTGGAAAAGTTTGGGTGTGTGTGTTTGTTTCACATGAGTGGATTTTCCATGGAATGTTTCAGAAAAGCCTCTTTCCCACGGCACCTGCTTTAGGTTTAAATCAAGGCCTGTTGGTGGATTTTCTGTGTTTATGAAGATCAGTAGAGTATGAAATGTGCTTCTCTTTGAACATATTAAGAATGTATTGAGCACACATAGTCTGACCTGATTCTGAGACCTTCTTCTAGTCCAATCTGATCCAATTTAGACAATATTTTCTAGCCTCAGTCTGTTCACCTCAGGGAGTGTTCTTTGGTATTGTTGTTTTTGGACCCAAGTACTTCTGATGTCACAATTTGGTTTGTTTAGCTGGTGTGAAAGCTGTTTATAAAAGATATTTAATGCTTTGTCATTCAACCAAATATTGCTGAATCACACAAGCGGTTCCAATTGTGTTTGTTAAATCTGTTTTGCTGTGTTCCCATTTGGTTTCAGGCACATGTTTCCAGGGTGTGTGTTTGTGTGTAGTGTGTTTTTTTAGCTGGTATAATACATGTCATCTTTAATTAAAGGTTTGAGTTTGAATATATCTACTGTTTCACACTTACGACTTCACTGATATTCACAGGAAATAACAGACTCAGTCAGGTGACCTTTACAACATGCTCGTGTGTGTCTGCACTGCTGTGAATGATCTAATCAAAGATCACAGAGAACAGATTTAAAGCTGCAATACAATATTTTTAGGGTTAAAAAATCAGTAATTGATCAAATACATCACTGTTCAAAACTGTCTCTTTACCTTACCCTGACTGGTAAATTTACTTACATAGTAAGTAAAGTTTATAATAACTATTTTTAGGAAACTATTTTTAGGAAATGTCAATTTGACATCAGTTGTCTGTGGAGCTGAAGAAGACCTGGCTACTAAATCCCATGTGGGTGCAGAGAATTATGTAGCATATGTAGCAGCAGTTGTTTAGAATTTAAACTTGACATCCACATTAACAAAATACTTCCACAAATAACTTAATATTGTTAAATAGTGGTGATAACAGAGAGACAGAAGTGCCATATTTCAGTTTAAAACAGCTATGTAAAGTTAAATAAATGTGTTAAGCATATATTGTTAAACACAATCACCAGCGTTAACACCAAAAAAAAAAATATATTTTCCATATTTAGCTTTAGTTGTAGTAATAACCGGATTGAGTGTGTTTGGATGGAGTGGCCTGTGTGTGCCAGAGGAAATCACACTGGGCTGATAAGCCTGGGTTGAGGGAGGGGTGACTTATTACTGTGGAATGCAGCATTATGATGTCAAGATGAGAAAAAGAGATCAACAGACCTGCTGAATAAGAGAAGAACAGAGGAAAGAAAATGAGGTGTTGGAGGGCAGTTGTTCTTATAGAAGTACTGCCTGACCAACCGATTACTGTAAATCTGAAGAAAAACAAATGCATCTATGCATGTTAATACTGAAGGTACAGTATATTACTGGTTATTATAATCATGCTTCATTATTGTACAATAATGACAGAACAATCATGATACAATCATGCGTGAAGGGCACCCAGGATAAAAATGCAAAGTTAACTAAAATTTATCAACCAATAGAAAAAATGATATAGTTATATGTTTGCACTTTAAAACCTAACTGATGTATCGCTGTGGTACAAAAAAACATCTGATCTATAGGTCCCTCAAGACACAAAGGAAACAAATGTCATTGATTACTGTCCAAGAATAGTTCAGAACAGTGAGGTTAGTTGAGGTATAGTCCAGCGTCATGCAGTGACACGCTGATATTTTAAACGTGGCATTTAAGTTGGAAAATGCATTTTGGGAGCCAGTGTAAATAGTGACTGTATCTGAAAGAAAACAGCCACAGTTCTCCTAAGACATTGTGAGATACTCTATAGCTACTGTGGACCAGCTGATGTAATGCTGATAGGAACATTGTTTGCTCAATGTCCTGATTTATCATTTCCTGAAGTACTTCAAGTAATAGGTCAAACAACAGTGCACAGTAAATGCATCATCATGTTTACATACAATATTCATTGTACAATTTATTGAGGTACAACAAAGAATCGCTGTTCTCAGTACAGAGGAAAAACAAGTAAATAGATTTGATTCATGTCAAAATGTTATTTAGTACCAATGAATCCATCTGCATGCATTAGAATACACCAAACCAAACTAATCTGATGGGTAGAAGTCGGGTAGAAATAACTTTGAGGTTGCCAGGTTAGCACTTTCCACTAGTCACTGCCATTACACCAGACAAATGTTTTTTCCTAAGACATTTATGTTAGGTTGTGATGAGAATGAAAAGTGACCGGAGCTCAGCTCTGATTCCAGATCAGCAGACTGACAGTTTGAAGATTAATTACACCAGCTGATGTCCACCTGAAGGTCTATCAAACCCGCGGTCAAATCAGATACCAGGGCGCATGATTAAAGTGTTAACCTAGAGATTTCAAGTAGTCAAAAATGTGTGAGAGAGAGAGAGAAATTCTGTTGCATTTGTTTGCTGGAAGGTCTTTAGTGCTGAATTCTCTGGATTGTTGTTTCCAAATATCAGTAAGGTTTTTTAAACAAATTGGCCTGAGAAATTCTAACAGTTTAAGCGAAGGACTCTGCAGAAATGTGTTTATACGGTATTTCACATTCATGATGCTCTGTAAACAAAACATTAAGCAAAACAAATCATTTTTCATATGAAAGCATAAATACATAATGTTAACGGTAAGAGGTTTTACTAAGAAGTTTTCTAAATCAGAATAATTGCTAATATAGCTGCTTACCAAGGTGTTACTGTGGTCCATGGTTTGCATGAGCGTGTTTATTTCTCACATGAAGTTTAATAAATCAGTAATGTGGTTTATGGCACTATTAATAAATGTGTTTCAGTCTGTTTAGCCCTAAGCATCTTGGTTGTCATGTATTAGATTCAAACATCACGGTGGTTCAAACATCAATGCCTTCATTGAAGACAGACTTAAGTCGCTGTGGCCTGACATTGATTGCTGTCAGTGTATACACAATGTAAGGCTGAAATCATCTGCTGAACATATGTACCTATGTGTAAAGTGCTTGCGGTGAAATAAATAATGAAATTAGCAATCATTTGTTTTTTACTGTATCATCAAGTTCTTTCAGCGGGTTTTAATGGCAGTTCTGTTTATCAGAGCTGTGTGTTTGTCAGAAGGGGGCCTGATGGAGCCTCAGAGGAGAGATGTCTCCCTGCTTCACGCTCATGCTATCAGACAGGATCAGGCAGTTATATATGAGTCTGATCACTCCTGAGGAGGTTTGCGGGCACACACACACACACACACACACACGACACTGACTGCATTGCAGTAAACATTGATCAAAATCTAGAATTACAAACGCATTTATTCAGGTATCTAAATATGAGAAAGTTATAGACATCTGTGTCTTATGTTTTTAAGAGATTTAAAATGACTACACACAAACCCTAGCACCCTTAAAATGAAAGAATTTGCACTTGTCAGTAAATAATTTATTCATCAGTAATTTTTCCAAATGAAGATGTCCCTTGGATGTCCTCAACAGCAATAGTTTCCAAATTTGTTTTTGGAGGACCCCCAAAACTACACATTTAGGATACATCTATTATCTGAGACACCTGATTGATCTCATCAGCATTAGTGGAGTACTCCAAGTCCTGAGATGTGTGTGAGAAAGGGAAGACATCCAAAATGTGTAGTGTTAAGACTCCTTCAGAAACAGAGTTTGGAAGCACTACCCTAAAGGTAGTATTATCAGATTTAGCTCACTTCTGAGGACAATTTGGTTCCTAACCTAGCTGAGTATGTCTGCACACACATCACAAATGCCCTGTTACGGTATCAGTTAGGTCCAGATGTGGACTG
>JAZGTK010006458.1:0-20783 GCA_036877625.1 Ambastaia sidthimunki
ACTGCACTTTTGGTAAAGAGTTAAAGCTAAATATACTGTTTACATTTGTATGAGATTTACAGTGAAGATAATTCAAATAACTGAAGCAGTCAAATAACTGAATATTCAAATAACTGAAGCACTGAAGCAGTGAAACAGTCAAATAACTGAAGTTTGCGATTCTGAGAGGGCATAATTAGTTGTGGCACAGATGATGGGGATAAATATTGCAATGCTATGTCAGATCAGGAATAATACAAAAAAAGACAAATGTTCCTGCAAATGTTCCGTGATCCAGTAACAAAAACCAAGTACTGTAAGATAATGCAGTGCAGGGGATTGTACTTTTAAAATATTGTGCTACTGCTTGAAATGAGGAAATCTTCAAATCCTCTAGAGACAAAATCACACTGTATTGAATTAAAAAAGCCATCCAGATCTTTATTTGTGGATGAATGGATGGATGGATATTCTGAATCTAGAAGTACACAAGGCAAAAGAACTGCATTTTAAACTACAACTAGCAACTACAGTGCAAGATAGCCTTAGTTAAGAGAGATCCATAGACTAATTGTTTTACTATATCATTGTATGTTACCAATTACTAAACAAATGCCCTGAATGAAGCCTTTTTAAAGTAGGTCAAAGAGTAAAACAGTGGCTCGCTCTCATTCTTTCTCTCTCTTTGCATCCAGATGCTCAGGTCTGCATGTGTTCGGCTCTGCCGTATTTCAGGCTCTAATGATCAGGGACATTTCTCCACAGAGCGTGTGGAATGAGAAACCTCATGCGCACACACACTCACATTGTTCCATGTTCATTATTAATAAATATTGATTGCTGATATTCATAATGTATGTTTCCTTGGAAAGACATCCCAATACATAACCCAACACACTGTTTTTTATTCTGTCCTATTTTTTAAAATGTAGATCTGCTGTCTAATTAGTCAACCTCAAGTTACTTATGTGATGTTACTGGCTTATTCTATGTCAACAACAACGTTTATTAAACATTCTACAAAAAATGTGTTTTATCTGAATACATGATGACAAGAACACACACCTGTTGAGAATTTGCAGCACAACATTGACAATCAAGTACCTCATGTCTACCTAAACGTTAAAACTCACACACAGAAATAACCACACGCACTTGCTCTGCCTTTACAGATTAGCCATTTCCACAAAACACACATCACAAATAGACCAACAAAGAGAAGGTAAAACAGGAAAGCGAGATAGAAGAATATAAAATGGAAAATGAGAGAGAGGCAGTGCTCAACGATGTTTACCTGAGAGGAAATGGCTGTGCATGTTCTTCTGTCTGTTCATTGCCAGTTTCTGTAGTTACTGCTTCACAGCGTAAGCAGCACACACTACGTAAGAGAGTGTGTGAGGACAGTGAGCGTGTTTTGACGAACACGTTTGTGCGCTGTGCTTCTGAGCATGCAGTCAGCTTGCTTTTGTTGCGATTCTTGCTCTGTCCTTTTGTTTACAGAAAGACAATGAAAAGGTGATTAATTGCTTTACTAATGGCATCATTGTTTTTTATTTCCAATTCTCAGGGACTGAAGGTGTGAGAAACAGATGTAAATTGTGTTGGAAAACGCTGAATATGGAGAAGTTTAAAGAGAAGACAAAACACTCAAGAAGTAAAATTGTTTGAGCAGATACACCCAGAAATGAAACCTTAAATCTAACCCTCACAGAAACCAGTTTTTGACATGCTTCTATATATTTGTGAGGACACATTATCTCTAAACTTAACCCTCACACATTTTTAGATTTTGAGACATTATTTAGTATGTTTATTAAGCCCTGGTCCCTGGTGTGGACTGTTGTCTGTTCATGACAAATCCCACAAACACACAGGTGTTCTTTCATACATCCAGACACTATTTCTATAAACTGTTTTTAAATAAACGTGGTTTGCTATTTGTGTGTCTGAACTTCTGAATGCTTCAAAGAGACTCAAGGCTAGCACTTGTTCATTACATTTTTCCCTGAGATCTGTGCAGGCTATACAATCTCTACCTCTAGAGAATTGGTCTCCTCCGTTAGCCAATCACTGTGCTCACACAGTTTCTCTCACATGTGAATGCACCACAATGAACCAATAAACATCAAGCATAGCCTTTTACAACTTACATCAATATGCAGTCAGTTCATGATTTAAGTTTGTTGCACAATCTTTAATACAATCACATGTGCTATTTTACACACTTCCTCACACACACTTTAATATTACTACATATCAATGTCAAACTCTAATGCCAATGACAAGCTCTGTTTACTATAATTTATGTGTTATGCTAATTGAATCACCTGCATTTAGATGAATGAAGATGAACAAATAGATCTCTCCAGATGTTGCAGACCACCTTGTGGACAACGCAACTGGCCAGACACTTACAAAACAGCTCCAGCAGAGGGAGATCATCAGTGTGTCTCCTCTCCATGTTATTAGGACTGCAGGGTAGTAATCCAGATTACCATAATAGCATATTTTGCTGCTTTATTAAAATATGTTCAAAAGGCTCTCAAAGACACAAGTTCACACTATAATTATTTATCAACACTGCACAACTGATGTGTTTACATTAGCTTGTAGCTAAAAGATTAATGATCACTTCATTATGAAGACATAATTGTTGGCTAAGCTTAACTTGAAACACTAAAAGCACAATTGTCTTGAATAATATGACCTGCCATACACCTGGAGTGATGCCATTGGCAACAGTGTAATGAGAAGCACTATCCATACTTCATTCACTGCCTGACCTTTAATACATCCTCAAAAGTTACCGAGTATCACAGAGCTACATAAAGGCATTATTTTCTAATGTGTTTCTCTGACCTGTTGTATAAAACATTTTAAACTAATAAACTAAACTCTTTATCTCTTCTCCATGGTAACTACACAGTGCACAATTCAAGAACCAAGATAATATTATTGTTCAGTTTTGGCCTTTTGTATTTCTGTATTTGTATAACTTCCTTGTGCTGTTTATCTGTTGTAAGTGATGTTGACTTATACACTGTGGATTATGCCATGGAGATTTTTAATTAAAAATGATTTACATACAGTGCTGCTGATTCAAGCATGTAACGTTCCTAAGAGTGAATGCACTATAACAGAGAGGTAAAACTGAAGGTAAAACTCAATATAGTTTGGCTGGCTGAACTATATGAAGTTTTTTTTAATTGATGGCTGCATTCATTATTTTGCTACAGCCATGTAACTTAATTATGCAATAAAAGCCATTTACCCAAATGAAACCTTAATTATAGCCTTGATGTGAGTCACTACTGTCCTGTTATGTGCTTGACATGGTGTCTAAGGGATGGGGATGTTTACACAACAAAAGTTGACAAAAAACATTTTATTACCACCCACTATGGTGTAAAATGTGACATGACAGCTATGTGATAACAGATTTGCCATCTCTGGCAGTTAATAATTTTTAATTTAATTGAACACAATTTAAGTTTAATTGCTCATTTCGAAGGACCACTACGGCTTACTAATTATTCATTTTTAGCATGAGTCACAATGCTAATAAAATTTCTGACCAATTAAATCCAACCCAGCACATTGTTTGTATTATTTGAACAACACACCCACCCACGTAAATGCATACACACACACAACAATGGCCAGTATTTGAGCAGTATGCTACCACCCTAAGAGAAAGCAAATATTATACGTGACTTAATGTTCTTTCTATTAGTTAATTTGTGGTAAATTGTGGTACTCATGATGATAAGATTTCACAGTGCACCCTCAACACAACATGATCAATTTCTCATGACTTTTATAGCATCCAACTTCTTCTCTCTTCTTCTTTTCTTCTGACTGTTTATCATGTTCCTCTGCTCTCTCACTCACCTTGATTATCCCAGATTTAAATTAAACCGCTGTCCTTTCACTGTGACCACAACATCTAGATATACACCAGCTCTGACAGCCGTGTGCGAGAGAGCAAGAGAAAGTGTGTTTGTCTCTACTTTATCATTCCACAGAGTGCGACAACCGTGGCACATTCCATTGATCAAGACTTCTTCTCTGACAGCTATGTGAATTCAAGGGTAGAAAGAAAGTGTGTAGCTCTCATATCACCAGGTTATATCAGAAGATCAAGGCAGCAAGGATATTACTCTTCAATTGTCAAGTCTGATAAACATCACAGAGACGCCTCCTGCTATACTATAGTAAAAAACAGTGGCATTAAAAACTGACAAGAACTGAAAAAAATGGACATGAATAACAAATGCTGTCACAGATTTAGGGAACTTTTAAAGATCTGTTAAGATTTGGTGGCTTAAAACTTTAAGTACAAGATTAGTTCTGTTGCCAGGTTACGTAATGCAGCATATTCACAGTGGTTGTTACTGTTACTGCCGGTTGTGAATTTGCCTTGCAGGACCATCCACAAGAACAGAACATGTGTGAGAATCTCCTTTTGTAATATACAGTGTTTTTCAAAGGTCCACATTGCAGATTTGAAATTTAAAATCTAATTAAAACTAAAGATAAAAAGAAAATGTTGGTATTTTGATACCAATACCAATACTTATTTGTGACATTAACAAGGATTTTCCTGCTTTCACTTAAGAACACAAGAAGCTCCCTGGAACATTCACACATCATTTAGGGATAACATGGATCATCAGGTTTTGGACAAGCTTAGAGACCACACCAACTCAAACTCATTAAAGCAAAAGGGGCCTATACCAAACACTAGTGTAGATTGTCCAATTTTAAATTTCCATTTTATATGTTATGCTGATGTTATAATTTAATTATATAAACTATATTCAATTAGAAACATGCAAAATAGAAGCAAAATTTCTAATTACATGTTAATATTTTGAACATGTAGATTATCTTAAACCCTGCGACTGTTATAAACTGCTTTACTGTGATGAATACATTCATCACAATGTAAATGTTTAACGTATAGCTTTAATTCAATGAGTAGATGTGATGTCAGCGCTGTGCATGTAAATGTTGGCTTGTACACTACTAAAACAGGTATCTAGGACGGTCATTAATCACACACACACTTTGTCTTGACACTAATTCAGTGGTAGGATTATGAATTATGGATCAATAATACTTCTGACACATGCATGCTGATGTATGCATACACATACACAAACACATTTGCGCCCTTGAATGAAGGTCCATTCCTAATACTGCTGAAGACACTTTTATGCACATCTAAATTGCTTATCTCAAATGCTAAAAAAAATCTGATTGAGGACACCATGTTCAATTCTCTCTCCCAATAACAAGTGAAAGTTGCTGATCATATTATGTGTCAATCTGCTCAAGGTAATTTTTTATATGTAATTTAATAAGAATATTTGCAACATGCAGCAAAACTTGCCTAAGTGCAGCTGCATAAGAGATATCGCTAATTTACATGATTGTACAAGACATACTCATGTTTTGGAAGACCTTGAAATCATTTTCATGCTCTGGCACTCACTTTGACAAACTAAACAAAGCCTATTGTGCGCTGTGTTGCAAATAATCCCTGATTCATGCTCAGACTTACTCTGCATCCACAGGAGAAACGTATCGCTTTGGGGGAATTCACACTTGGTCACTTAATGCAGATTGATAGATCTGATTTCTGTCCTATTGCTTATGCACATTTTATTTACTGTATCCTTGGCCACAAAAATGTTTGGCCACAAAACAGATTGAATCTGCTCAGTCTAAATCCATAAGAACCGTGGCACCTGGTAACATACCTACAGCACTGTGAGTTCTAGGCACATGTGAAAAAATTCTGTAAAGCATGTTTTTTTTTAAATTCCATAAGCAAATTTCATCATTTAATTTCTAATAATGCAAACAAATAAACATTTCTGGCAACGCTTGCTTAAAACAGCTTTTGTCTTTGTTACACAGTTTTTCAGGTAGCTTTTCAGAAAGAATGTTCCAAGTATCTTTTCACCTCCTCAAACTACCTCTTATTCTCAAATCCATTTTGGAAGGCACTACACTTGGCCTTTTTTGTAATCATATAGCTATCCGATCAATAAAAATGCATTAAGCGTATAAGTGTTAAATGTCTTTTGAACATAAAAAGAGGATGTCTGCTTTGAAATTGCAGCCACTGTCTTCAAGCTTTGGTGGCACTGACATTTAACCAGAAGTGGAATTTATGAGCATGTTCACCTGAGCGGACGGAATACTAGGATATTTATGATGGGTCATTTGAGCTCCTTTCACACACACTGACATTTTCCAGAGGACAAATCAATTAGTGGGTATATGTGTGACCGAGTCCCCAGGCACTAAACTGTAACTGAGAAAGCACAACAGAGTGCATGCACAGGCACACACAACACAACATTACCAGACACACTCAAGAGCTCAGACAAATAAAACACATGCTGGCCTGCCGTACACACACACCTTCACACGCTACTGTTTAGAAAATCAAATGGGATCTATAGTAGAAGAATGAGGCTGGGTAATGACCGATTACTAATGTTTTGAAGCCTGAATAGCTGTGGTGGACGAATAATAAAGAGAAGCATAGAATTCTACTGAAACAAGGCTGCCAACCAGACATATTCACAAAGAACTAGATGGTCTTATACTATGAATTTGTTTTTGTTTAATCAAATTGGTGTATTGACGGTACTAAAGCCCCAAATAAAGTATATTTACAACGAAATGCAAAATTGCTTTGTTGATGTGATTCCTTTTGGTCCATTTAAATTACAAATAAGCAAAAGGTTTCACCAACACAGTATGCATTGTTAAAAAACTCACTGTTGTAAAATACATATTTTGCAATAACAGTAAAACAAGTTCACTACCAAATGAATTCACTACCATCAAATACTGCAAACAACATTAAACATGTTGATTACACAATTTTATGCCAATATTCATCAATCTCCACAAACCTGCATTTGCATATTTGGAGCTTAAACCTTCATACACTGCGTAGTGTCTGCTGTGCGTGTCTTTTTCTTTAGCATGAGTACATGAGTAAATCATGTGGCAATATTAGTACATGATCATGTGACATGTTCTCTGTAGTGGTGTGGGTGATCATTTGAAGCAGATGACTGTATGTCAATGACTGTCTGGAGGAGATATACACACTGACTGTAAATGGTACAGCACTGAAAGAGAAACAGCTGACTGTGATAAATGACTGTATGTTGTGGACAGTCAACAACTTGATCACTCTTTGTGCTACAGCATTGGCACATATCTAACAATGTCTCAGTTACAATATCCATGAATATTTCCTCCAATCCTAATAAAGATTAATTCGAACCATGTATTTTGAGTAATGGTAATTATTATAATGTTCACTAGATTAGAGAAACAAAAAATAAATTAATTATATTAAACAGAAATAAATAAATGAAGATAAATGATAAATGAGATAAATGAAGTTTGTCTATATTTATTACTAAATGAAAGTGTATGAAAGCTCTTACATTGACTGTTTTTTCTAGCTTACAGCATATCACAAAATCCCTCAGAATTAAATCTCAAAATTATTAGTAGTGTATTTGTAGAAAATGTTGACAGTATGTCAGCTCAAAAAGCATATCAACAGGTGCCATGTAAATCCTCAATTAACACATCTGTTCTAAACACATCTGCTTTGTTGCTATTGCAAAGTGACTTCCATACAATATAGTAGACAACAAAAAAACACAGTTGAGAGACTATTAGTTAGTACATATTTTACCTACATTCCTTATTATTGCATACACATAAACATAAGCTATGTCAAACTGGTTTAAATTCTGCATGGTAAGAAAATGGCACTTCAATGAAATCAACTTCATTAAAGCTTATAAAACGCTATTTTAAAACATACAGTAAAGTGCAAAGGAATAATAACAAACTGTTTTTACAGTAGCTGAAAGTATTGCTTAGGTAAAATACGCATTTTTCCCGTTCTAATCTCATTCTGTTGCTTATCATTAAAGCTCGGTTAATAAGCGCTGAGTTTCCACCACCATAACGGGACGGTCCTACCTGAGACTTGAATCCACCCGTGATGTTGGCTGTGAGATGAGTAGTATAAGGGGTTCTCCATTGTGTTCCTTCTCTGCATGACAGCGGTTAGTAGCCTGAACTAACATGCGTCAGAGAATGTATTGAGAGAGACGCGCATCCCCATCCGACGCTCAAGTCCTCTTTCAGCTGCAGCATGTGTGCAGCACGAGAGAGAGAGAGAGAGAGCGAGATGATGATGGTGGTAGTAGTGGTGTATTGGAGCTAAATATATACATAAATATTTTCTAGAACATTACCAATGGCAATTAGTTGCACGAACAATAGCTGTCTTTGTTTGTCCTACAAAAATATCTGTTCTTAATTTAAAGTTTTAAACTATTTACCTGATTAGAAAGGTGCGCTGTAACCCCCACGATATGGCTGGCACCTTTCATACTGCGTTAAAATGTCAATTTCAAATCCCTCACAGCTCAAAAGTTAACTATATGTTATTGTTTTACGACATTTTAGGCTTTTTAGATATACCAAATGTTTGGAGCTAAGATTATTATTTCCTCCTTGATTTGTAAACAAAACGGCTGCGAATGCGCAACTTTTCCGGTTAAAAACAAACAAAAATCAGTAATTAAGCAAATATATAAAACATCAGTGTTTAAAACTGTATCCCTATCTTACCTTAATTCGCAATGGTAAGTTTATAATAACGTTTATAATTTAAACTGTCCGGTTTGATTTCGCGAGAAATGTCACTTTACGTCATTTGTCTGCGCGGTTACGTCAGTCCATACCCATCTGACAATTATAGGATGTACGAATGTTTCCGTAACGTTTCCATTAAAGAACAAAAACGGTAAAATGTGTTTTTAAAAGTTCTATGAATGTTCAAAACGTCCAGTGTTATTGATCGTTAGTTATATATACTTTAACGTCCATTAAAGTTATTGTTTGATTATAGGATATATATTTCACTAACTATACAAGAACAACGTTTTTGATAAATATATAACATTAAATTATATTAAATTTGATGCAAGACCTTTTGATAACTTGAGGAAACTTTAAGTTATCCATAAAATGTTACCCAATGTTCTGAGAATGTACTCTGTTAGCTGGGAATATGTAAAAAACTATATACCTGCACTACAGCTTACAGGTGCTACTATATCAAGTGAGTGGGTGCTGGAGTTTGTAGCTTGTTGTTACAGCAGTTTTAGAATTTAAACTTAAGAAAATGACTGCAAATAACTTTTATGTTTTAAACAGAGATGGCGATAGAGAGGCAAAAGTTATGCAGCTTTAAAATTTGGAAACTGGCATATTATTTCCCTTATTGGGTATGTTGTTTTTCATTTTATTTATTGTAAATGAATATTCCTGCATTTATATTGCACAACAATGCACGAAAAACTCCTTTACAATATGGCAATTGCAGTCTTGGCAAATTATTGTACAAAAACAGAGAAAAGGTTTGTATATAGACTCTGTAGTCAGTAATTGTAAACATCTTTTTATCCAATTTCATTTAATTTTTATTATACCAGTATTTCAATATAACTCTAGTGTTTCAAACTAATATATTAAATTCCTTAGTCAGTTCAGCAAAATGAGTTATTAATAATACCCAAGCATAACAATAATACATACCCATGTTCATCAGCTATTGAAAGTGAAAGTGATATTGTTATGGAGTCTGATTTTCCTTTGAGAAATCAGCCTCTAAATAGATGCAGGGTACCACTTTACTGATTACTGTCTGGAGTCAACTGTCATTATTAGCCAAGTGTCTTTTTAGATCCTGCCATCTGCTTTACCAAGATGTCCAGTCCAGTGAAAATTAAAAGCCTACATTATGATACCAGCATGTGTACTGTAAATGTGTGTACTAAATATACTGTAGAAGTGCTGTTTTTATTTGGGTACGTAAGCACATATTACATTGAATTCTTGCTCAGATTTTCCCACATCGCAATAAGGTCAGTATTTGCTTCCTGTCCAAATCCAGCCACAATGTCCTTTTGATACCAGTAACAGCTTTTTAATGCTACCCTCCCATATGTTTGGATGCATTAATGTATATGCTGTATGTATGGATGGATGCTTTGTATATGTTTTTTTAATTCTGTGCCAGCCTTTAACTTTACATTGTTATCGGCTACTTAATTTCTACTGAGCTCCAAGGTGATCTTTGAACTTCCAGCAGTGTTTTAAAAAATAAAATATTCTCATGTACATTGAGGACTGATTGGAGAGATTCATACAAAGCTGCTACCAATAGTGCAAATATTCACTAATGCTCAAAAGGGCAACTTGATACTATAAGAGTCAGGAGTGTGTAAACTTTTGAACAGGATGAAAGGTAAATTGTTATTGTTTTGTTTAAAGATCTAAATTTTTTTAAAGTTAGGAATGCCCTTCTACATATTTACACATTTTCCCAAAATAATACAAATACAGTACAAGCTTTAAAAACCTTAATATCTATTCTGAATATTACAGGTAACAAGTGAAGGTTTCAAACAAGAGAGATGTGTGCTGTATGTAATGATGATGGTATTTAATCATGTTAGAAAAAGAAAGCTCCTATAATTTACAATCAGTAACTCATTGTATGTTACTAGGTGTAGCTGGTCAGATGGGTGGCCAGATTAGACTGTATTATATCAAATCCCCAGACACACAAAAGCACTTCCTCACATCGGCACTTCTATTGTGTTTCCACAGTTCCGGAAACACCACAGCAGAAGCCAGACTAATGCTGTTGAAAACCCATTGAACACAACACTATTTCCCATTCAGCCACACACTGTGAAAATGTGATCGTTCTGAGTTTTCAATGCAGTGAAAGAACAGAAAGACTTCATGACTGCTCAACAAACTGTGAAACATTCTGTGCAGCCTAAAACTTGTTTGACAAAAAAAAAAACCCCAGAAAATTGATATTGATATTTTAGTATTTAGCTCTATTAAAAACTATACTTAGAATATACATGTGACTAAGTTTCATTTATTTAGTTTCTTTATACTAAAACCTTTTGCATTTAAATTATATCATTTTTTGTGATTATTCTTTTGACCTTTTTTGATGATTCTGTATTGCTCTGTATTGGTAATATTTTGTTTTTTACAATCTTTTGTTTTACAATCCATGTTTTTTATGATAAAATATGACTATCCTTGCAAATGCAGAAATAAATGTACTTTACCCACATTTTCACTTTATTGTAAATACTTATTTCTTGTTGCAAACATAGTTGTGGTTGTTTCTTTATATCTCTTAATTGTGATTAAGGCCCATAAGGATGGGCTGTCACATATTTCACTTGTTTGGTTAGTTAGGTAGTTACGTTTTTTAGGGGTTTAGTTGACTTGGGGTTCTGTTTGTTGTTTTGGCAATAACCCACTATGAAGCCATTGCTGAAAGACAATTCTCAACAGACAAAACAGGGAATAAAAGAAAAGGAACACTAAGGAACACTTTGTACTGCAATTCTTTTATTTTAATGTTGCACCCTGACCCTAGACCAGGGCTGTAACAGTCATGCAGTGTCTAGAACATAAATATTTATCACGGTGCTGTGCTAATGCTCTGTCCTCTGCAGGCAACCTATTCAGCAAATCACAGACTGGTCCTGCCAGCTCAGCACAGACCCTTTTCTTCATTCAGTTCAGTTGAACAGGGGGAGAATTTGATGGGGAAATTAGGATAATTAACATTGTTTAATGAATATTTGCAAATCACAAGGCTGCTTTGCAGCATGCAGTTCTGCAAAATTAAGAATGTTTGTTAAAACCATTAAAAAGTTAATAAATGCTGTCAAAGCTGAATTGATCTCATTCATTTATTACAAAATAAATGTAATACAGATTCAAAAAACAGGTAAATTCACAAAACTTTAAATTGCCCATCCATCGTTTAAACTGTTATAAATATGTTTTGTCAATGAGTTCTCATTATTTTAATAAATAATTTAATTTATATTAGGCAATATATGCTTTTCAGAATACTTATTCATGTCAATAAAATGGTCAATAAATATATTAATTTAAACAGAGGCTAGAGAACATATAGTTTCCTGCAACAATGCTGCAGAATTAAAATGGATCCAAACAAAAGTCTGATCCAGTTAAGAACAAAAGGCAGCTTGGAATGTCAGAATGATTTTTTTATTTCTGAGCTACTGGTTAATCGGCTTTCCAAAGAAATCCACCCAGTACATATACACTGTGATCATCATAACAAGAGACATCCATGCCAATGTTCTTCTATATAGACCAGGATAGTCATTAACCTGAGAATCTTTCCTATTCACATGCCTCATGCTTCTTTATTCTGAGACTCTGATAGGGCTGCTGCTTCTCCACTTGATTGCAGACATTTCAGATATCACTGATTGCATCTTCCATCCACTTTAAGTAATGCAGACTTCCATCGTCAATGGGAAAACTGATGATTTCTGGAATGTCATATGGATGCACAGCTCTAAGGAAATGCAAGCACATTAATATTTAAATATGTAAAGTATTCATTAGTTATGTAGACATATGATCGGCCATACATTAGAATGGTTGCTTTAAGAAATCTCTAGGAAATCTATTCTCATATTGATTGAAAAATCATTAGTGTAGGTAGTTACTCAGGGTAGATAAAGAACACGGCTGCTCATGAAATTTTTATACTGCTCAATCACGTATGTGCTGATAATTTTTTATGAATTTTTTCATACAGCAACAGAGGGCATCAAAGGGAGCATTTGTGGTCTACTGGTTCAAGAATCTGGCTTGTAACCAAAGAGCTGCCGGGTCAATTCTCAATGCCTGTTTCCAATTCCCAAATTCTGAGTATGGGTCACCATACTTGGCCAGCACGTCACTTTAAAGACCTCCTCAAGTGTAGGGGAAAAATATGTGACTTATGTCACATATTCAGTAACTTATACAGTATCTACTTATAGACACTTAAAAGGAACATATTGAGAGATTTCAAATTAAAACTCTGTTGTCATGGAAACCATTAAACCAATAGGGTGCTTCATAAAACACTTGTTCACATGTTTTGATATATCAGCCAATTTGACCTGAACCTCTTAATGCTGACTTTGAACAATACACAATACGTATGATTCTGTATGACTTTAACCCAATACATAATTACTGAGAACACACTGCATGCACCATACATTGTGTATAATGAACTCCTACATTGTGTATAATGAACTGAACAGCTAAAACAAGATGGTTGCAAATAAAAAAACAAATAATGTACTTACTTTAAATAAGCCTCAAGTTTCTGTATGAGAGATGTTCTTGTTCTCACAAGCTATAATAAAAACATATTTAGTATGAACAACTAAATTCCAGCATGAAAACATAACATACATTTGCATACAATGAAGAAACACGCATAGACATCAACAAACCAGCAGTATTTCTGAAGCATCTCGAATCTCGCCTTTCCAGTAGTACCTAAAATTAATAAACATATGTATTTGTTTATTTCAGGTTACTGACACTTTAAATATTAAATAATGTAAATTTAAAGCGATAAAACAAATTATTCTCTGCAACATCCTCTGTTGTATTTGAGCTATATGAGTTGACACAACACTCCTCATGTAAATTACAGGTAATGACTTCACATGCAAATGTTTTGTGTTTAGAGATTACAGAGTAAAAGGAACTCTCTGGTCTTACATAGTGGCAGTGCGGGGGAATATATTCACACATGCTGCCAGTCTTTTCTCCATGATGCTCCTAAATCAAAGACAGAGAAAAAAATTCAATTTCTTGTGGAACTGGTTCATTTTATCTTAATTCCAAATCGGACTGGTTTGAACCTGTAACCTTTAAAATAGTTCAACATGATAAACTGTATGGTGGGAATATTCGTTTCATAGGGGCAAAGGACAGATTAGAATTGGTCATACTGGATATAGACTGTTTACAGAGCAACAAACTTTACTGACATTATAAGTGAACCTCAGGGAAACATAAAATCCATTGGTTTCACTTATTCTACATCTGGATTCGTAGATAGTGGGCGCTTTCAGTAAATTATATTTATTGCTTGGTTTTAACGATTTTACATAACTTGGAGCCTTTAAAAACTGCTTTAGCTGATCCACTGCAAAGCATCTCTCTCTTTTTCTCTCTCTTTCTCTCTTTCTATGACCTGGACTTTCACATCTTTCACTAAACATTAATTTCACATTATCTTTTTCATACAAAATCAGACTGTCTGTAATTAGTTATTCAGAAGTAAAGATTTTTTATTTAAAGTTGGCCTGTTTTAGGCAATATGAAAAGATGGAAAATGATATACGTGAATGCTGCATGCTATTAAGTGGACATTTTCTTCCTGAAGTTGATCAAATAATTTTTTTAAAATAAATATTTAATTATAAATAGGCCAAGTTTCTATCAAAAATGCTATCTTTTAATACAAGTCACAGGCCATAAAGACTTTTTATATAATAAATTCAACATACAATTACTGTAGGTGAAAAGCTCTCTCTTCAACAAGTTTACAGGGTGCTAAACAGACCCAAAACTACAGCATATATACTGCATATAGATACATTTCCTGTTAAAACCACAATCAAGTCATGCTTCTGTGAATGTTTACCCCGGAAACCTAGTTTGGTTTCAGACATTGGTTTCAGTCTAAAGAACCCAGAGTTTAAAAAACTCCATGAACAACTAGCATGTAAAACTCAAATAAAAACTTAAGAACACGGCTGACGAAAGGTGTCCAAATGGCAAGGTTAGATAGCACACACAGCACACTTCATAGCTATAAACATCACCAGAAGAAACATGTTAAAACTCTTTACTTATTGTTAATTAATGCAGGTTTTTAAACTGCCCTTTTTTTACAATAACACTGTCTTTGTAAACCCTGCATCCCAAAGTTTTGGAAGTACAAAATTAGTCATATTTGCACATATAGTATGCTTTTCATAGTAAAATACACTCTGTCTACACTCTATGTCTAAAAATCAAAAAAAAATTGTCATGCCGTGTCATGTCATGACCTCTTTGAAAGATAAACTCTTTCAAAGATGTGTTTTAATTTTGGACAGTCTTAACTGTTAATGACAGTTGAACTGTTCAACATCTCATTGTTTGACCTGCAGTGTTTTGGCTACATGTTATAGTTGTGCTGCCATAGTTCATCCTACTGAGAGTTTTTATGCTGCATTTCCCTCTTCCTGGTAAACCTGCTATTACCTCATACTACTTACCATATTAACTTGTGCTGATCCTCTCTTTACAGTATATTCCTAGTCCTTAGAGAGCTCCAAAATCCCACTGAATCAATAGTCGTATGCCAATGACCACAGCACTGCATTTATACTCCAGGCCCAAAATCTTCTCATTCATGTTTGCCCATGTTCCTCATTCATGTTTTATTAAAGAAACTGGACCTCTAATCTTCATTACCAACATCTTACCATGTCTCCCAGTCTTTGTCTATTCTGGATTAGTTTTGCTTCTAGATCTTGGTGGTTTGTAGATCTTTCTAGATAGTGGTCCCAGCAGGGTCTAACCCTCAAGAACCGCAATTCAAGTCCAATTTAATGAGCCTAGTACTGTGGAGTGCACTCTAAAGATTTAACTGCAGTAAAGTGCTCTTTAACAGAAGCATAATGGACAAATAAATCCTAATGCAACCAATATGTGATATGGAAGCCCCGGCTGTGTGATATGAATGATACAGGTAATGGATAAGCGATACAATACGAATCAAGCTCAGGTTGAGCAAGTTTAAGGTTTATGTTTCTATATATAAATTTAATAACAAGAGAGATGCATAAATAACAAACTGCAAAGACAATTGTGGAGATCTTAGTGGTATAAAGAAACACACTGGGAAGAGTGGTAATAATTTTGGTGTCCATGGAAACAAGGCCAGGCTGTGTGTAACATTGCTTAATACCACATTGCATAACTACACATTTTTATAATAAACATCAAGGTACGTTTTAAAATCACCAGTAGGATTTACATCTAATATAATATTTGCCATTTTTCTGCTATGAATTCTCTGTGAACGCAAACCGATATGGCATTTAACCACTGAAACATTAACCTAATGTGCTTCAGTGGAACAATGGGTACAGAGGATGAAAATGGGTGTAAATGATGACATAATGACTATGTCTGACCATACAAGCCAAGAAGATGTTGAAATATGCTTCTGTCACGTGCTTTTGATTGGCAGTTCTCTTCCTTCCTCTTATTTAGGTTCTTCTAAATTTCTATCTATCACAGAAGATGAACAAGCGTTCTTAAAGGTATCTAAGTGTGTAAATTCTGTATCACTAGCACATGAAACTGAATTTTATAAATTATTGTTCACATTGATTGAGCCAATGTTGTTTTTATGTCTAGGCCATTTAAACCCACAGACTGCATTTCTGTTTAGTGTCGCTTATTAAGTGACACCTAAATGACAGGTGTCAGATGAGACCTTCCTTTATATTAATTTATAGCACTTTATATTAATTTATAGCACATATTTAGCTATAGTTAGGATAAATAATCATAAATGTATTTAATTCATGGTTCCAGTTAATCTTTTATTATTAAAAGGGGCCTGACCCTATGTGGAACAATAGTGCACCAACTATAAAGACTGGGGCATGAGCTAATATTTGTTTATGTCGGGACTATTGACTATTTTGGGCTGATTTGTTGTTAGTAATCTAGTGGCTACCTACAGCATGCTGAGTGACAGTAAACTAGTTAAAAGGACAGTTCACCCAAAAATGATAATTCTGTCATTTGCTTTCTCTCACCCTCATGTTATTCCAAACTATACTACTCACCATCTTCCATGGAGCATAAGAGGACAAATACTGAACAATGTTAATTCTGCTCTTTTCCAAAAAGTAAAAGGCAATCTGAGTCACCATCAATTATGTCCATCATCCTTTGTGTTCCACAAAAGACACTTATTCATATGTCTTATTCATATGTTCCTATGTCAGTAAATAAGAAAATTTTCATTTTAAGTGAACTTTCATTAAACAAGCTTAATAGGCTAGTGTTCTAGACTTTCAATGTTTCATTGTGTCATTTTTAATCAGCCTCTATAACTGAATAGAGTTATTGTGGGACACTGACTGTCACATTCAGGCTCAGTATACAGTCCAATAATACTGGACAAGGTCGCCACTACACTTTTGTTCAATTAGTAACCTTGAAAACAAAAATCTCATTGAGGAAACATGTGACCTAAGGAAACTTTCATTGACTGTAAACACACATTCCCTTATCACCTGACAGCTGAAGGCAGTGGGTCACACAATGGCTAATGTTCTATGAAGCTGAGCCATATGTTTACAATTTTAACTTTGTGTGGTGTTTGTATATGACTGCGTGTATGTACCTGGCAATGTCTCTGGCAGTCTGTTCTGTAGGGCAGTTGATGAGCAACACTGAGTGAGATCCAGCCATATAGCTTCCTGTGATAGCAGAATGGATCTGAATACCCAGCGTCCTCAGCACAGGGTACAGGGCAAGATTTAAAAGTAGAGTCTACACATCACACACACATACAAACAGAGAGAGACCATTCAGAGAAAGCAGAGAGAGAGAGAGAGAGAGAGAGAGAGGCGGTTATACAGCACATTTCGCATTATTCTTATATGGTTATATACTTTCTTTAGAATATAGCATATATTGTATCTTTTTCAGGATCAGTTGCCCTAAACATCAATAAAATGCATGTATAAGGTCCAGATATAAGACATGGTACTAAAATGCACTTTAAATGCATAAGATAAAAAAATGAATGAATTAATTACATTTTATTATACTTCTGTGAGCAAGTGTTTACCAAAGATACAGGTGTATTTTGACATAATATTAAAAAACAGACTAATATCTAATTAGGGAAGGAATGATACTTAATTTATATTGAGGAATGCAAAGACACTGTTCCTCAGAAACTTTTATTGGGTTGAATACAAAACAGTATCTTTCAGAGCTACAGAGCTATACATGCATTATTGCGTCGGATGTGAAAAGAACAGTGGGGGGATTGATGACCTGATAACACATCACATTTTGCGAGGATTTTTGTCACAACAACGCAAACGTTGTTGCTCCGCTCTTGGAAAAGCAAGGCTTGATATTAAATTGTTCAAAGGTTGGTATTACATTTCAAAATGAAAAACTCACTGACATTCCTTAAAGAAACTTCACTTTACTTTTAAATTTCTCATATAAAATTGTAGCACATGCCCCAAAACTATTTACATCAGGCTCTTCACCGGAGAACTTCACAGGAGATTTAGACATTTATCTGTCTACCTGATTACCAAACAAACGACTAAACATAACACACATGTGACTATTTTGGTGTTTAAACGCTAACGCAGGTTTTAAAGGGCAAACTTTAGAACAGGAGCAGTCAGGTTGGTGCATGTCAACAGTCTGCTGTGCTCAACTTTGTACATTCGCTTGGCGCTGTTTAAGTCTATCCTATTAAATAACGTATCATTGGAAATCAGACTTGACTTACCACACAAATGAACACAAATCCCGATCGAACAAAAGTTGAAGACATGATGTCCTTGGAATACCGCTGATACGATGAATCGGGTTTGTTCCCTTGCATAATTGTCATTCCATTGCAGGAAAGTTATATCGCCGGTTAAATAAACTGTACAAAACATGCAAAAACGAAAATCTACTTGTCAGATGACCAGCCCCACCCCTCTGTTGGGTGTAAGACCATTTGACAGTTTGGATAGTCAGCATTACTCTAAGCGGCTGCGTGTTGCGCTTGATGCTGTGACGCTCATATCCGGATACCGGGACTTCCAATCAAGAGCGCCGAGCGGGTCTCATCATAAGAGGATTTAAAACCTAATAAACTGAAGTGCAAGTGCCTCTTCGGACTGTTTGTATTTGTTGAGGGATGAAGCCACAGGGATGAGTTGAATGTTTCTGATCTAAATGTTTCTGCTTTTTGCTTTGCTTGAACGATTTTTATTCAATATGATATTTTATTGAATAGATTTATTCAAAAGATTGTATTCATTTCATTCAATTTAAGAAGGCTAGAGAGATAGAGAGAGCAGAAAAATAAGATATTAAAACTGTTGCAATATAACTGTTGCAACAATAGTTTATGACATTATTAAAAATAAAAAAACGGGAAAATACAATAGTACAATTTAGCTCATTTCGATATTACTGTCTGTGAACCTCCCCCAGAAACCACTAGAGGTCGCAGTTTTTTTTCTAGCATTTGGCTTATAAATATGAGATTTTAAACGCCGGATCTGTATAGCTTAGGAAAAATCTGTACAGCTATGGATAACAACAAACTTTGTGTACTTTTTACAGCTTTATCAATTGTCCCTGAAAGAGGCTATTTTGTCATAAAAGAGGCTATTTGTTTGTAAGAACAAAATTTGCAATGTACTTATTTTTGTCAACTTTCTGGTTTCAACGTGCATCAGACAGAAAACATGAAAAATATTTAATGTTTTTACTATTATTGGAATTTGTGGTCCAGATATGCCACAGATCCACATTTTCCATTTAGACCCAAATCATTGTCCCAATTACAACCTTTGGCCCCCTTAACCCTAACAGGTACATTTTTTACATGAAAACACTTTCAGGTGGTATATAAAAACAGTTTTACCACACCACTATTATTTTTTGTATGGCATACACACAAAACACACAAAAAGCAAAACACAACGTCTAAAGGAATTTTTAAAGGTCTGACTGTCAATTAGATTGTTTACTTGACTGTGATTCTATAAACATTTTAAGCAAAATTTTATTTGATCAAAAAAAAAAAAATTCAATAAAAATTTAAAAGTTGTAAAAATATAATGCAATACAATAAAACACAATTAATAAGTCACAACAATTAAATAAAAACCCTCTGGATGCTACTAACGATAAATGTAACGTTACAGATTTTTAATCTGTCAAGTTTGATCTGTACGTAAAGATTCGAAAGCCGGAAATCACATTGACATGTATATATTCTTGAGACACAAGCACCACCAGACATTCAGATGTGGCCAACATGAGGATTTCTCTTGCTGCACTAACCAGTAAGTGATTTCTTTTTATACTATGTTTGAGCCTCATTATTGTAAATACACTTACATTGTTTTCTTAAGTACAGTGGACACTTTATATATGCTTATGTGCCGATTTAGCATCTTTTATTTATACTTAATTACTGTATGTCTAATTTGTTCTTAGTCAATTTAGTAAGACAACAAATGTAAAATATAAATGCTATAACAGACAGTTTTATCCAAAGTGACTTACAAATAAGAAAGTGTTTACTGTAACATTTTGTCTTAAAAGCCAACATTAGGCAGAGTCTACAAAACTGTATTTTTAAGTGTAAGGAACAGGTATGAATCTAGGGAAAAATTAACAACATAGAAGGCAGAGTTTTTTTTTAATTTAATAATAAACAAAATTAGATTGTGGACAATGATAATTATAGGTTAGTCAAGTGAATCTATTTTCAGTCGTCTAAATCCTTTATCTGTAAATAAAATCATAATTTCTGTTTGACTGTAGTTGCACTGAGTTGCATTTGTTGGAGGGTCTCTGGGACGCTGGTGGAGGTGGTGGTCAGACCTGGAAATAATGCAACTTTACATTGTGACTGTAAGTTCATTGCTGGACAAGACATCCATTGGGTCAGAACTTGCTCTTCATCAATCCAACCACCTCTGATTATTTCTGCATATGACACCCTTTTACTGCCCATTCCTCGATTCTCTCTGGTGCTGAACAAT